>VOMN01040774.1:0-19736 GCA_014899125.1 Orchestia grillus
TCCTGCTGTTTCTGTGCGAACTCCACGTAGGGAGTTCTATGTAATGGAATTACGGAACAGAGTGACTCGTAAACAGCCTATGTTTAACTTCTGCTCGCAAGACCACTCTTTTAAACTGGGCCAAAGCACACTCACATTGAACTGTAGAGGAATGGAGAATTATGATTCTGTCTCTATAGCATTGATACTGCCGTCGTGTTATCGAAGACCTCAAAAAGCGTTCAATGAAGCCTGTGAGCAAAGGGCGTCGCAAGGAGGAGGAGGAAGGTCTGTCATGTTCTGGAACATTTTCAACTACACGAAAGTACGAAAGTGGATCCTTTAGTTAAGGCATCAGTAAAATTGAACAAGTATGGCTACAGTTAGCTACTATATAACAAAATTTTGCCATTTGTACAACATCTGTATAAAAAAGACACGTTGCTTTGCCTATCTTTCAGAATGACAACTGCCTGATGTATCGGGCTAGAACTGTCATTAATAGGCATAACAGTCATTTAGGATATGTTAAGCAGTTATATTGGCCAGCTAAGTCCCCAGACATGAATTCGATAGGAAATTTGTGGGACCGCCTAGAACGACAAGTTAGACGTCGCGAAGATCGTTTACGTACTGTGGCTGCAACACGTGGGATCAGTTCAATTGATGCCACAGAGGTTTAAAATCGACCAAGTGTTCACGAGGATGCTTGTAGACTCAATCCCGCGCAGTATTGCCATCATTATTTATTTGGCCTTAGAAAGTCATCCACCATATTACTAGTAGGTGACTAATTTTTCTCCGAGGAGCTCATTCACCGAAATATTTAAACAGAACAGAGTAAAATTTATTAATAGACAGGAAATTAACGATGCTTAAAAATGTATGGGGTAATGATATTTAGGTGAAATTCATATCATCTCAAATCATTGTTATTTTATTGCAATATTTGAGTATTTCGATCGAAAAACTTTTACAAAACCTCCAGAAGTATGGTCTTATGAAAGCAAAATTGTACTTTTCGGCTGAAACGACGCTCGTCATGTTTGTAGGAAAACAAGGACTGACTATGATCCCAGGAACACCATCCTTACCGTCAAGCAGGGAGGAGGCAGCATCACGGTGGGGAGCAGTTTCACAGTCCATGTGCTGTAGGGGAACTCTACATCATTGATGGGAAAACAGATAGTTCCATGTACAGGCAGACACTGGAGCAGGAGCTGCTTCCGAGGGCAAGCAAATTCTACGGCCTGCGCAAATGGATCTTTCAGCATGACTATGGTCTCAAACATAAGACGAAATTAGCAGAAGATTGGTTTCCAAATAAGATAATAAAGGTCCTTCCGTGTCTTTTAAATCACTTGACCTCAATCCCATTGGAAATTTACGGCGAATATTCGAAATTGTTTTACACAGAAAGAGCCTAAAGAACTTTGCTGATTTGAGGATCATCTGCATGCAAGAAAGGAACAAGAAACCCCGAACGGAGAGTCAAAAGCTCTTTTCCAGTTTCTATAATCGTCTACTTGCTGTTATTGCAAATGTAGGTCACGCCACTAAATACTAAAGACTTGTTTTAGTTTTGGCCAAATAGTTGTGTCTCATACATGTTTTTCTGCTAAACTGATTTTCTGGTTGTCAATAAATTTTGTTCAGTTCTGTTTAAATATTCTGGTAAATATAAGTTCTCTGAACTATCTGTACTCTTTACCCGGAACTAGAGCAAGAAATTTGCAAAATATGTCAAAATAGAGGTGTGCAAATATGAGTACTTATGTTCAGGCAATGTAATAATGCTTTAAAAAATTAGAACCTTTCAGTGGAAAAATATAAAACGGGGCCTTATTACGGTAATGAAATAGGTTTTAGCCGACAAAAAATACATACACATAGAGCTTACGGGTTCCCGAGAATTTGAATGATGTAATTATCTACTCTAGAGTAGATAGGTAGTCATCAGATGGATTACCAAATGTTGAATTTTGGGATTTAAGACGCAGTGATGGATAAGGTTTTCAAGTTACTGTTCAGAACCTCTGAAAATAAAATTAAATGAATCCTCTGCCCCTCCATAACCTAATGAAAACAGCAATGTCATGAGAGATGATGAAAAATAAAAACTACAAGGGCATGGCCCATCAGCCCTTGCATCACTTTTATATTTGAAATGCAGGGTTATAAGTTTTCCAAATCTGAATGCGTGTTGAGCGTAGAGCGTATCCCAACCGGCGTGTTAGCAAATTGTATTCCATGAGCACGGCCGAACACAGAAAATTTAAAATTAATCTTTCCTAGATCTCGCTTTGAAAACGTCTTACTGTGTCATGATGCACAATTAAGATTGAACGCGAGTAATAGTGTGGGTTTTATCAAAGAATATATTTATCGGAACTCTGAATAAAATGGATTTTATTTTCCGTTTTGAAAAAAGAATTCTTGAGAGGTAGATTTTGGGTAGAAGATTCCTAAATTAACGCTCAAACAAAAGGCAGAAAAGTGATACTTGAGAGACACAAGATCGTGTCAAAAACATTGTTCAAAATGGAAGAAATTCTGCAAAAGTGTTGGAGGACACCAATTTTTTCTTTAAATATGGGGTCATAGAGCGCATTTTTCCTTAGAGTCGAGCGTTGAAGCGTCGTCTGGCAGACGCCACCTAATATATCACACGTAATAAAAATCTGCGCGTGAGCAAAGCCTCCGACAAAATGAGTCCAATTTGTGTTTCATCCTCGCAGATGAAGGAAGACCCAAAAGGAAAGAAGCTCCTTCGTGCCTTCCGCCAAGCGCCTCGCTGAAATTCTCTCGCTTCCCAAAAGTGGAGCCAACTCTCTGTAATTATAGGAATTACATTGAAGATGACGGCAATGTTTCCGATGCCCCAATACTTGCTATAGCCTCAAGTTGCGCAGCTGACATTTTTTCTGTAGTAAATGACAGCAATTTAAATGTGATCACGAACTTAATCATTCGGGCGCAGAATTAAACCATGTTTCATGAAAAAGGCTAATTCAATAACGCTTCTGTTATATAATTTTTATCAATTAAATAGAAGAAAGCCCATTACTGTCCATTCTCTCATAGTTCAAATGACATTTTGAATACAAAAACTTTCGTATAAAATTACATTTTTGCAATAGAGCTTTAATCACTTCGGTGTTTAAGAATGAGTAAGCAGCTCAACATCAGACCGAGTCAATAAAACGAATTTTAAGGATATTTCAAGCACTTTGGTTTTACGCAAGAGAAGATTTTAAGGATTATATCAGCGATTCCGTTGACAAAAATTGCTAGTAACAGGGAAAATTACACGGCTTAGCTCTCTTTCCTCATTTCAGGTGGACGAATTTCAGCTGTCACAAAGGCGAGTGAGAGTACAGTGAGATTCCTTAACCCTGGAATGGTAACCTCGGGTTTCTCATAACCCGCAGTTCGCCTTTCATTTTTCTCATGGAGTTTTAGGAATAAGAGTCTCTCCTTTACGGAACCTTAGATTTAGGGTTACCATGCTAGGGTTGAAGATAGCTTAAAGAAGTAGCTATGAGACCCTGAGGGAATCAAATTTCACACGCCTTAAGAATAGTATAGTAAAATTTAACACCAAAATGCGAGAACTTTTGCTGCGTATTACCTGCCCGACTTTTAGAAAAAACAGAATTTACGTCACTAATTTTGGGACAAACTGAGTTTGCTGCCACAGCACGACCGTGGTACACGAGGACATCGCCGAAAAGTGAAGAAAAATTATTTCATTTATATCAAAGAGACTTCGCTGTATTTTACTATATCCAGAAAATACGAAAGAGGTAAACCTGATTCGTACGGGACTACCGAACTGGATATTTAATAGTTGAATACTTGGGTGCACGGTCTTTCACAACATGTTGCATGTTTAGCACGATATCGATGTAGCATGAAGCGCATTAAGTTATACAGCCTTCATCCCATATCCATCATATACTTGCTGTATTTATCACATTTGATTTAAGATTCACAATTTTTTCTCGTAGCAAGGTCTATTTGCTACCTAAAATCCACATATCCATAGTCGCGTACAAATTCCATCAAAAAACATACAGTTTTGCGTCAACACGTATATCTTTGGAAACGCTTCTCAGATATCAACAAGATGAGTGGAGCACATCAAAAGAGACAGTATCGATGTCAATATAAAGTTAATTTGAAGCAGAGTTGGGCTTCAAAGGCTATACCGCCGCTAGCCGGAGCGTCAACACGATGGTATCGCATCTACGGTGCACCTCCGCCACCAGAAGCAGAGGCGAGCTCGCATAACTCGCGTATTCCCGAGTTCACGCGTCATTTTCCGTGAATGAGAGAGGCGCATAAAGGAAATCCTGCTGCTGGCGGTTCCAGTATTTTCGAGTTTCTCTCAACTGTCGAGGGAACTTTGACCCTCGCCTGCAGGGACCGTAAACACCTTCGATTTGAATGATTTCTGCGTTGGGTGAAACTAAAATAGCAGCCGAAGGGCAGGCACAAGCAGCAGCAGCAGCGCCTATGCAGATCATAGCCGTGGTAGCAGCCAAATGAAACTTCGGAAGGAAACTCTTCCTTAGATCGAAGGACCTTTGATGTGCTCACCGAATGTTGGGCGCCGGAGATGATATCTTCGAATATTCACGGAAAGAACTCCCTAAACGAGATTTGAACTGCGCTCAAGTGCGCAGATGATGAGATATCGGCTCAAGCTCTTCCTTCTTATTATGCCGTCAGTGAAAGGACTCTCGTCGTTAGAGGCACAAAAGCAAGCGGAAAGCGCTGATTCCACTCCATATTACGGCTGCTGCTAACGAAGAACGGCCATATTCGCCAAATTGTTCAGCACTCCTATACATCGTAAAATTAAAAAATATAATGCACTTTCAGAGCAGCCATCAAACGTCGTCTGAAAATGATATGGCCAAATGGTGGGCCCCGCGCTTGATGCTCGAGTTTCCCTGATGACAATATCGGTGTATCCCATAACCCGTCTCTCGGCCCGACTAGGTACGACACACAGTAAGTCTCCAGCTCCCCGCTCCCACGTATGCTAGAAATAATCAACAAAATACCATTAGTTCTCCGTGGAGCACTAATTACAACAGATCGTCTTGCGCTCAATGTCACCCAGTTTGAATTGCATTGTTTTTTTCAGGCTGCGTTCTCCAAATCGTTCGAGTGTCGGACCAGATGTAGGTAGATCTTGAGAAAGATACGCAAGCAAGCGAGCATCTTGCGACTCGTGCAAGGCATAAGTTTTTTGTGGACGGGTGGCCCGCTCGCCACCGCTCCATCTGTAACAATACGCGCAAAAACCCAGATAGGAAATGGAAATCTCGCGAGGCTCTGAAGCGAGCCTATGAAAAATGGTCGCAGGAATTGGGCTGAGAGACAAGAATGGCAGCCCCCATGATGGATGTGGGGAGTGAGGGCAGCCGAGGGCCGCCTCTCTGCCCAAAAACAGCCATAAGAAGCAATACAATGAATAATGAAAATAAACCCTGAACCTCAGAGCTGGCTGCGTGCGAGTCGTATCAATCTCGGGGCGATGTGAACGTCATCAGCCTCTTGAGGATCGCGAGACGACAGTGAAGGCAACCTCACGCCGTTTGGAAGCCGTTCTCCTTCAGTTTCGTTCTAATTTGCTTTCGTGTTCCCCAGTATGCGGACAGCAGCACTGAGGAGTGAGGACGCTTTTCTAGGGATTAAGAAGGGATGTTAGTCACGCTTCAGGTACTCCTTACGACGAAGGAAAGTGCTAACTTTTCATCCTAACGTTGATTAAGGTTCACATTGCCTGCAGGCATAATATCAGAATGATATATAAACCTCTTTTGAATCACACACACGTATTGAAGTTACATTTCTTAAATAGTCAGTTTACGTAAAACAATAAGAACGACATGGGTTCCTTCTGGATGGGAAGAACACTGAATTGAGCCGCAGCGCAGCGAGGTGTAACATGCTGTGCAAGGCTGGGCAACAAGGCACAACATGCTGTGCAAGGCTGGGCAACAAGGTTTCGTTACACAAGCATCAAGAGCAACTGCCCAGACCACCTCTAAGATGACGAGGTTCCGTCCTTCCCGTCAAATTGGAATCCTAAGCATTGCTCGTTAGCAAAATTGAACGTGGAGCTTCAGTATTAAAATCATTTTTTCGAGTTCAGACTTTTGCCTTCTAGACAACGAGCAAATTTTTCAATTTTCTAAATATGCAGGTATCATAATTTTTTCGGTCACTACTAATACATATGAACAGCTGGTCAATTGAACTGCTGAAAAAAATTATAGATGTCAGTCTAACTTTAGGCGCTGTTCTCCTTGTTTAAATACGGTATAACAGCTGTTAATGTTGCGAGACATCCCAGTCAGTTCAGAGTTTAATGAAAAATTATTTCACGATAGAAAACACAACTCTAATTTTTTATCTTTCACATTGAGCGTCTACTCAATATTGCAAAAAATATTTTTGAAATAAACGTTCTGCAATGTACATACTCTACAAGAACGCACATCATTGGAAGGGCCGATATGAACAGTCAAGATTTATATGCGCAGAAAACAAGTTCAGATGCGCAACATTTTCAGTTAAAATTGCAGATGAACGGAAGGTATGTTTATTCTGGGCGTCCCTGAGAGAGGATATGAAACAAGATCAAAGCGATCGATCTCTGATGACTAGGCTTCCATTCTCTCTCGAGCGAATCTTTGACGCGTGGATGCGCCAACTTGCCAAGATTGTCTTTTTTATGGAGAGTTCATGTAAATACGGGAGCGAAAGGTGAATCCTTATCCAAGGGGCAGACGAACCTGAGAAAGGCGCATGGTTTACGATGCGTAAATACGGGAATGTTGATGAGGAATCATCATTGGGTAGATGGACAAACTTGCGGAAGGTGACTTTTATGAAGTGTAAATACGGGAATGGAGTCACGCGGGCAACACGCTATGACCACACTTCCTTCACTTTTGATAGTCAATAAATTCAAGTTAGGCACTCGGGAGCAAACGCCACCCCTCTTCACTGCGCGACTCCATCACTCCAGACGAGGGCTCGTAAAAAAGTTTCAATTGAAACTATTCTTGGCGAGGCTCTTTGACGTGTCACCGTCATCATGCGTGTGGGGACGGTGGCCGTCATCATGCGTGTGGTGACGGTGGCCGTCATCATGCGTGTGGGGACGATGGCCGTCATCATGCGTGTAGTGAATATACAAATATGTATACACGATATGTGTAGTGAATTTACGTGTTGTTCTCACGGAACGGCATCGTGTTGTAGATAAAAATTAAATGAATCAATCACGTCGAGCATCTTTTAACCTAAGCTCGTCAAATGGCTACGATTGTGCTGATGGGCTGTACTTTAGAAGAAAAGAAGTAAGGTAGAAGTAAAATAAGTAAAAGTTTTTATGGGTTCATTTTTTAACGCTGAGCTCGTGATGAAAATTACTGAAGTAACAAGCCAACTTGACGAGCTGCGTGAACCCGATGTGAACCAGAGGTCCTGTAAGGTCCCACTTCGTAACACTGCTGCTAGTTATGTCACAAAGCTAAATGCAGTCTTATCGCACATACACATAAGATTGCTGCTGGTTTTTCTTACAAAGCAAATACAGTTTCAAGCACATGTACGAGTACGTTAGATTGCCGCGAATTTTTCGAGCAAAGCTTTAATGCAGTCTTATCTCATACATACCTGAGATGACCGTTGGTGTCTCGTACGAAGCTAAATTACGTCTCCCCTGAAAAACAACTCGATCATTATTGTCTTAAAAGCTCACTCGCAGAACTCAAGAGGACGCGGCTGAGCTAGAGAGCTCGACCACGAGCAGCCCCCAGCTGTGCTTCAGCGCTCGCGACTTGAGAAGCTGTCACTGTGCGGGCGAGCAGCTTGGGGAGGACGAGCGGCCGCCAGGGACCACGCACTGCCGCGGTCCTGGGCCGCCAAGTTGGGCCATAATCTCAGCCGAATTTGAGGGCGGCGCAATATCCGTCTCATGCATTACGCCGCTGCCGCGCCTATATTCTAATATATTGCTCAAAATCAACGCACAATCCCCTCACGTATGAGCCTCAAAGATAAGCCCCAAATATTAGGAGTAAATATTTACTCCGAACTCCGGCGCCATAAATTTGCGGCGGCCGCTCTACGGACGCTAAAATTGCGGCCTCACCTGCTGTGGCGCCCTGTGCCTGCTGATAGCCTCTCCCCCCTCCGTGTTTGTCAGGGGTCAGTGCTGGTGGTGCTGTGGCGAGCACCGTGTTTGCCAGGGGTCAGTGCTGATGGTGCTGTGGCGAACGGTATGTTGGTCAGAAATCACACTGAACACTAACCTCGCTGTTTTCCAAAAGAAATATAACGTATTCACTTAGGAATGTTCTAGCATAAAGAGCTATATTCGTTGAGAAACGTTTTCACGAAGAACTATGTTCCCTTCGAAGTGTTCTGTGCACCAGAATGGCAAATAATTAGTGCAGTAGGTCATTTATATGTATGGTACGCTCAACAATTGGTCCTGTAGGATGCCCAAAAAGTCATAAAAGTATTCGGCTACCTAAGGAGCTACATATAAAATTGCCAATTGTAATAGTATAAAAATTCATTCCTGTAGTATATTTTAAATGATGTAACACTTGTGATAATAAATTGTCTAAATTGTTTAAATTATTAAAATTGCATAAGTTTATTAAATTGATTAAATAGTTTCAATAATTTAAATTGTGTAAATTGTTTAAATGGTTTAAATTTATTAAATTTTTATATGGTTTAAATATACCAAATTGTTTAAATGGCTTAAATTTATCAAAGAGTTTAAATGGTTTAAATTCATCAAATTGTTTAAATGGTTTAAATTTATGAAATTGTTTGAATGATTTAAATTGTTTAGATTTTTGAAATTGTTTTTTTACGTAGCCCTCGTATACTGAGAACAACTGAGGTCATCACGAAGCACATCTGCTGACAGTACGAGCTGCTACCGCGGAAAATGCGGCGCAAAATTCCGGACGAACACACTTCTCATGCGTTACAGTAAACCAAACGCTCGGCTCCCTTAAACTTGGACTGCTCTCAGAGCTTCTTGCCGTTCTCTTTCAAAAGCAGGTGTGAGCGAAGGGTTAATCTACCGTGAGATGATTCGTGTTTACTGAAATACAGCCTTCTTCTCTTGCTTCCAATTACCTATTTGGCTCGCTGAAAGATGACATGGGCTAATTTATGCCGGCCATAATTAGGATAAAGTGAGATATAATTCGATTTCTTAAGAGTCTGATTAAAAGAGGCCAATGTCACAACAAACATCAGGCAAAAAAAAACAGCGTTTCGGATTATATTGTAGAAAGTCCACTGTCAATGTTCTGTAAAACTGAACTAATATTTTGTACAACAATGAGTAATTATTACGTTGAAAAGAAAGAGAATAAAAATGATGAAAAATGAGACGATAAAATTATAAAAAATGCGACCATAATAATATAAAAAATGAGACAATAAAATGAAAAAAGGAGACGAAAATGTTTCCGTATTAATTATGATGTTTCGCTTCTATCCATAAAAAAATGAACTGTTTCCTTTGTAAATCCATGAGATTTTTCACTGCCACCTGTTCTGAAGAGACCAAAACGGTGATGCTGTCTACTATAATTCCACTCAAGTGTTCGAACAACTACCAATCCAGTTCCTCGTCTGAACGATTCTCTTGCTCCACATTTGACTGGCGCCGGACGAAAAGGCCACTAGAAGCGACTGAAGCGTGCCACGGAGCTGCATCATTTTCATTACAAATGTGCTTCACCTTCGCCAAAATAACGAAGTGTACATCGTTGCTCGTACGCGATGCTCGAAGTGTGTAATTTCCACGCTAGACAGTGCGCTGCTAACTTAACTAACGCACCAAAACTATCCTCCAACTGCAGGACACATGTGCTTTTTACTCGCTCATGGTTATTAATTTTAAATTTTTAATAATACTTTCACTGCTTATTTGAAGCCTAAAATTTATCTTAGCAATGAATAGAGAGTACAAAAAATCGAAACTTGTCAATAGAGGTCAGTACATCGAGGTCAGCTAATGCAGAAATGTTCTAAAATCGAGGTTCAAATTCGCACTATTCATTCTATGAACCATAGAAACTCATCAGTGAATAAACGTGATGCGAACGAATTCCGAATCAGATAACTAAATCCAGCTCGTATAGAGACTTTACTGTTTATGTCAGTCGCTACAAATGCTGAATACTTTTTTAAATATTTGCAAATAGAATTATGGGACGCATGGTATAAATTCCTCCCAATACACCATCGTGTCAAGAGTATTGTAACGTTTGGAACCTGGATTTTCCACGTCTTCTTGGACTCTTCAATGATCTCACTAAAAAAACGAAGAAAGTTGTATTCGTGCTCTCCTCGCTGCCATACGCTGCACCTAATTGTGGGGCAATGGTGGTATTATTTATCGACAAAAAAGATCAAATGAATTACAAAATATTAAAAGTTAAGCATCAGATCAGTCTGAATCAATGGCAGGTAAAATCAAGCAGTATCCCGGATCATTTTGGCTTCAAGTCATATTTTTCCTTTGGCCAATTTACCACTGAAGCAGACGTTGTGGCTAAATTATTAGCTAGGGTTCATCAGACTGGATCCAGTTTGTCCATCAGCTTCCCGCCTTTAGCCACTGCGCCTTCTTTTGGCCCTCAGTTCAGATTGGGTTCGGTATTTCACGAGAGTATCACGTGATACATGAGTATTTCGTGAGTAACTACATCAATAAAGATGATTTCACTATTCTCATTGAAGCTAGAAACGCGATTTACACTAAGCAATAAACTTCCTCTACGCAGGACTATCCATAACCCTCGATAGCTCGCTCTGAAAGAGAATCCCGATAAAATAGAAGAGCTCGCACTCATCGAAGTTTAAGCGCAAAATCGAGAGATTTTGCAATCTTTTAGGTCAAGAATTTTCTCCGGAGGAGAGGAGTCAAATTTCGTCGCGCCTTTGCGCAAAATAAATGTTTATTCTCTGGTCTGAAGAGGGAAATCGACAGGAGGCAGGGCTGTGCACTGAGGGAGACACAAAGGGAAGAAGAGGGCCCGTCACTTGCAGACGTTTCTTTAGAGCCCCTCGTCGCAGTGACACCCTCGATCTCTCAGCTGCCATCGACTGCAGCGACGCGCACCAAAACACGTGTGCCGTCGCATTCCTTAAATCGAAACCCAATCGCATGTGCACGTCGAGAGCGTCAAGCGCTCACCTGAAGCGCCACCGCAACTCACGTGACGGCACTACAGCCCCTGACCCGATCCCCTTAGGAAAGCTTCGCCAGCATGGAGAGCCCCACAATTCTTTCTTCTCAAATATATCGAGCGGAAATTCATTTAGAACTGGAGATTGGCGCTGGACAGAAGTAATGCGCTGTAGCACATGACTCTACTCTGCAGTAATGCCCGATGAACGGGTGCCGCTTGGGACGAAGACAAAGCTGGTGAGCTTTGAAGGAATGATGAGCTTAATTGATAGCCTGTATAACGGCGCTCCTGTCCATTGAATCCAAGTCACCGACAGTCGTACCTCTTTCGAAATGAATAACCGTAGTTCCGAGGTGAGAGTTTGGTATGAAGCTTTCTGTTTGACACGTAGCACTTGTGATATTGGGAGCTTCAATGTTCAAACGGCATACGGTAAAGAGCCATCATAAAATGTGCAGTTAAAGTGTGAAGAGTATTGGCGTAAAATTCGGGGATCATTTCCTGGATGGAAAGAAATGAAAGCGGAGTTCTTTGCTAAAGTATGATGACAAATACAATGGCAGTACGAGTTACCAGACGTGTGGGAAACATCCTACAGGTACGAAATTGTATAGTTGAAGAAGTTCAAATGATAATCCCTCCTATTATAACAACGGCCGCCGTGTATTTACACATATTTTTTGTCTGCAGCACTACCCACGTGTCACCACTGAGTACTTTACTGCGGGTTGTGCTGATACGCGGCAGTGCCTAGATAAGATACTGAATATCGTATCGTAAATTCATGTAATTTAAACGGAGATAAATCTCTTGTTTAATAGAATGCAGCATGGCAGAATTTTGATTTACCTCGTTTGTTTATAAATACTTGACTTCAAAGGACTAAGAAATCGTCCATTTTTAGAATGACTGTGATAAACCCGGTCATTTTTGAAGGGAGGCGTATTATAGTGGCATAATAAAAGCTACACGTGTGCGTTGCAAAACGGGAGGGGATCTCTCCTGGAGCTGACAGACTTCTAGCGCGCCCTCGCATTAGTTCTTTACGCGATCATGCACCTAGTTGCAACCGTCTTGTATTAAACAAGGATTTAAAAACTTCAGTATCTTCTTATACCTGTTATTTAAGATCATTAGAAAGCATATTGATTCACAAGCAGAGCTCTCTTGAAAAACAACCCTGATTTGACCCCACTCGAAATTTTGAGTTAGAGTGCAGAAAAATAGTTGTAAACTACAGTTGGCTTATTTTTATTCCTTCGTATTATATTTTAGGAATAATTCATTTCATTTTCATTTGCAGTATATGCAAAAAATTTCTCAGATACTGAAAATGAGTGTACCTATCATCAGAAAGCTCTATTGTAAGTGAAGAACTTTTATTGGAAATCGATGTTTCTGCACGCTTTTATAATTTGGTTTATTTTAAAACCAAGATTTCTCGTTCATAAGTTAATTAAATAAATTTTTACTCGAGATTTAGCGTTTCACATTGGTCTACAATTTCTTCAATTCTAATCCACATGTGTTTATTCTGAGTGCATTGACAATTGTTTTCCTTCCCAGCTAACATCCCCTCAGGGCATGTATTGGGGCTGCAGCGGACTCATCATGCTGGGAAGGGATCATCCTTAAAATAAGATGAGCTTTTATGAGAGGTCCTCAGCAGGTGTGGTGTAACTGGAATTTCTGATTAACGGAGAGTTCAAAAAAGAAGCCCCTGGTAGCCCAGGTGCCTAAATTACTGAATTCGTATTTTAGTTCGTATACCGCATATATTATATCATAGCTACCGGGGCTACCAGAGGCTACTTTTTTAATGCACCCCCTATACATAGGTATAGCTTCAGTCGCCTCTATGACTTCCGCAGGTCATAACCGCTCGGTAGTAGAGGCATGCCAAGACGAGTGGTGTCTGTTTTCGTGGGGAATTTTTTGAAATTGGGAATTTGCAAGTATGTTTTGGATCTAAGTTTATTGAAGAGGTATCTCTCAACTTCTCTGCACTTCTTTTTTTCTGCCGTGAAGAGGATATCAGAATTGAGTACTGGTCTCTTGCATTAGTTACATTAACTTACACTATATTTTTTAATGCTCCATAGAACACGTACCGGCGTAACAAAGGCATTCGTTAAGTGATCATCATGGATGAGCACTAAAACACTTTTAAAACGGAAAAAGTACTCGCCAGATCCACACACCCGCGCAACACTGGAGAAGCCTTTGTTCTTCAAAATAAGAAGAGCAAAGTTCGATTTGTCAAAAGCCCTCAACATATCAGCCAGCAGAGAGTCACAAGCGCATAGATTGATGCGAGTTAAGGTAAACTTTGGAGGCTCTCGAAGACACTCGGCCAAACATGAGCAGCACGCCAACACAATAAGAATTTATTGTCAGCTCGGACGAATATATTTACTCGGGCCGCAATGGTAGCAAGGATACAAACAGTGTTTGCTGGTCTTGGCTAAGCTAGGTAAGTCGAGGGCCGTTATTGCTTGCGAAATGAATGTGCTAGTTAAGTGACTTGTATGCTGGGGACCATCCCTCGATACAGTATGTCCCACAAAAACCCCAACCGAGGAGTATTTTTTTCTCCGTATCAGTAATACCATCATAAGAATACCATAAGCATTTAATTTCTAGCAAAATTCGCAGTTCGGGTTTTTGTAGGACATAATGTACACACTTATGGTGTTAAACTACGACGCGGAAAAACTTACTCCCAAACTGCATGTTCACTTTAAACTGACCTTCTTTGAAGCGCCAACTTATGAAACAAATTTCGACTAATGGATATTTCCCCCGTATAAATATAACTGTTTTCAATAAAAAATAAAAGAAAATTTATTGCATTCTGAGCGAAAATATTATTTGCCTCACATAAGCTAGCACACACCTCCGTCGGATGAACGTAGACATAAAACTAACTGCTACGAGCAGGGTTGCATTGCTGCAGCTCACATCTCAATCAGTTGTGGCACGTGCACTGCACCCTTTTATCACGGTCTAGCACCTACACAACCTGTCAAATCTTCGGGTAGGATTCAAAGCAATGGCAGGGTTCTCTAGTTCAACAGCTAAAAATGTTCAGATATTTGCATTAATTTATTTCCAAACTCCACACGAAAATCAACTGGTGTGCACAAGTGTTGAAATCAGTTCATATTGATTACGCTTTGTTCATTTTGTTTGAATACGTCATTTGCCCTGTTTGGGGTTACCTATTATGTGTGCAGTTTTTACGTCCGTATTTGTATGTTCTACATGATCATTTTCATCCGTAGTAGTAACCGAATTTCTCTGAATGAAATTTGTATTTGTCGGTGACGACGTTGAATCTTTTTTTATCCTACTTCCTACTTTTACATGAGCTGAGCACCGACACTCCTAAAAATTCAAAAAACTCTAATCATTAAGACAAATTTTTTAGCTACCTCTTACTCATAGATTCTCATGTACGCATATATCTGCGATGTACAAGCATGCATGCACTTCTGCGCTGAAATACGTCACGTTTCCATGCAGTAAAGTCCCTCTCGCCGGTATCTTCATCCCATGTCAGTGGCTGCACCAACACGAGCAAGCGACGTTCGTGCCTGTTACGCGTAGAAAAACGATGGTAGGAAAGTTGGACTGACAGACATCGACTTTAGCTTTAGGGGAACACCTGCATCATACACCTGCGTGTGGCCGTGAAAATTCATTTTTTACTTTCTCTTTGTAAAGATGGTCCTCAGGAGCGACTTTGTTTTGTATCACTCAAGACTGAATAAGTCGCACTCACACATTCACTTTCTTACTTCCTTTCGACTACCTCGAGGCCAGTATCACACTCGAGGCAATCCAGCAGCAGCTCGGGTAGCCGGACGTACCTCAAAAAGCTCCTGTGTCTGTCCAATCAATAGCCGGAACTGGCACCGAATCTGCCAGATCCTTTCCGGAACCAACTCACGAGCGAGTCCAATTCACAGTGGTCAAAATTTTGAGCTTGGCGTGAAATTTTGCTTTGAAAGAACTGAAGGCAATCGGAGGGAGGCGTCGTACGTTAGCGATGGACGCAGCGAGTTTTACTACAGTTCGCAAATAGGAATGCCATGAATCAAGTCAGAATCTCTCAGAAAAGTGAGCGAAAGACTGGTAGAAGAATGGCAGTGAGTAGAAGTTTAACGTCAAACGTGCATTGGTTTCTCAACCACAAATAAATATAACTTTGAGCAGCGCTCACGTAGCTTGATTATAACGGTTACTGCGCTTGCTTTGATGTGCAAGGTTGAAAAATCTTTCGATATTACTCTGATGTTAAGACGTTCGTTGCCACAGTAACTACAGTCAGTACTGGGCCTGTTCGAAACCCATACCGACCTCTAAGCCAGCTTAAAACCCACAAGCACAAGCAAGAACAGCTGATAGAAAATTTCCTCTAGAAATTACTACGACAATATTGGATGATACTATTGATTCCTATACTTAACAAACCAGGCAAACTGGCTTCAGACTTCGTACGTATGCTGGGGCGTTTTGATCTGAAGAACCCGAGTGTTGGGACACGCATGAGGTGCGTGAATTGCTCCAACATCGATAGACGCATGCAGACAATGCAAAACATGACATGGATAATTGGGTTGCTTGAAACACAATGTTTAAGTGCATGAAAAAATGTTGGGGTCTTGCCATGCGAAGAGTGTGC
Source organism: Orchestia grillus (assembly GCA_014899125.1). NCBI lineage: Eukaryota > Metazoa > Arthropoda > Malacostraca > Amphipoda > Talitridae > Orchestia > Orchestia grillus. The sequence goes on from VOMN01040774.1 coordinate 15,922, forward strand.
ATGTACTTGGAGTATAACTCCATTCAGTGCGTCACTTCATCCTCAAGAGAGACAAGCGAATGTGTTGACCTGGAACCAAACTTGTGAATTTTGCAGCATGTTAAGGCTGAATCCCGTCTTAATTGAACGAAATACAAAATACAAAACTTACTAATTCGTTGAGTTTACTATATCCAGAGAGAATATTTGGACTTTATCACTTCAAATACAAAGCTGTTCCAATTTTCCCCCTGCTACCCATGCATGGCAGTTGGAAAGTTTCTAGTCGACTGCCTTTTGTTGAGGGGACATGTTATTTAAATTTTTGCAGGCTTTGAAATTCGACGAGCCACGTAAAGACTCATATCTATGCATGCGGTGAGATGCGTACCCGGAGTAAATCCATATGCATTGGCAGAGTGTATGTGATGGGTGAGGGCGGTCCAACATCAGCGCTGATATCCACACTCATAGGCTGACTGGAAGCTTCAAGTGAGCTGCATGGGTCAGCAGCTGCGGGTGTCAACAGCGGTGACATGATTTCTCGTAGAATAACAAACGACTGAAGCCTGCGCTGCAGCACACGGGAGCATCCATGTGACAAACCAAATGCAAAGCCGCGAGCACCGCGAGCGAGCAGCAAATCTCCAACGGGATTTGGTCTTTGAGCTTGTCATTCTCGAGCTTATTTTGCACGTGGCAAAAGAAGCCTTCTAATAAACCGGCCTCACGCTGCTGCTACTTCATTCGCTCTGCTGCATATCAAATGAGCGTTCTCCGCGACTTGCCTCGTCCAATATGAACGCAATCGTCGAGTAACTCGAGACAAATTGTAAAGTTGGGCCATCCCGTAGCGTAAAAGCTTCTTCTGCCTCGAGACCTGCAAAAGAGCTTGAAGAGACAGCCTTCTTTTTCAGTACTACAACAATCACAATAAAATGCACCGACAGATTGGATGACCGAACTTGATTTAATTTACATGTATTAACTGAATTCGACTTTTCTACCTTCAACAAATATTTTGCTGAAACAAACGAGCAGAATGAAGCGCCCTACATTCGTACTTGTCTCCCATTTGAGTTCTTGGCCAGGAAGGTGCTTTGGAATTACTTAGAGTAGCCAAAGTCTGTTCAATTTTGTATTCATTTACGGAAGAACAATTTACACGCATTTTTAAACACATTTACTAAGACCTCCGATTAGACCACACTTTACGCATAGAGCTGCACTAATTTCATTGTCTGTAGTAATGGAAATTTCGATATCACCTCAACACGAGTCTTTCCTTTCAGGACAGCCTTGTAGGGGCTCATCATAACAATAAAACGCTAGACAAAATTGAAATTTATTTAGTCACGGATTTATTCATCAATTGGGTGAGATGCCGCTCGCTTTTGAAAGACGTTCAATCCATGCAAAATTAGTACATTGAGGTTCTCATAATTTTTTTCGAAGAATTCTCTCTTTCTTAAGGTGTTTCATCTCGCAACCGTCATAGTGAATGCTCGTAGTTGAATGAATATCTAATGCTCTTAATACATATTTCATAACTGTTTGGAATAGTTCAAATACATTGAAGTCGAGTATTATACTGGTTCAAAGAAAATTCCTGCGCATGATTCGCCAAAATTCCTTGAACTAAGTTTCAACTTCTTCAACCGTGTGTTTCGGCGCGTTATCATGACGAAAATGTCAACGGATGGCAGCTACACGCGTGTCATTGTAAGAATTTCATCTCTAAAAATAGGATGTTAAGATATTTGTACTTGTTATATTCTTTTTTATCGTTGACTGGATTGATAAGTTCTGTATCCCTTATGTTCAGGGAACTACCACTGAATAATTGGAAATTGAATAATTAACAAATTGAATAATTTGTCATACCTTTTGGTCGTGACGTGTTCAACATTTCATCATTTCATACTAACCCAGTGAGCTCGTTTGAGGACAGTTGAAAACAATTTTCAAATGCAATAAATGCCACTGGAATTAACCATTTTAAGGAAGTTACGTCATTGCCAATACAATAAATGCCTTTGGAACTAACCATTTTAGGGAAGTTGTGTCATTGAAGGTCTTCTTGTTAGTTTTTACTTGTAGCGTATTTGTAAAAAATAATTTAAAACGTATGTAATAATGAAAAAAACATAATAGACATAAATCACGAGATGAGCATGGATTATAATGGGTTGATTATCTTTCAAAGTATGCATTTAAACTAATTGTCATCGGGCACCTACGATTGGCTTGCAGTGAAACTCTGATGGATCCAATGCACAGTATGTACCGTCGTTTAATAATTGAATAGTAAAACAAATGTTCCCTTTTAAAATTATAGAGCAAAAATATTAACATACAGAGTATTCAATTGATTAGAATTATGTAAGATATCAATCACATCAAACCAACACCAAAAAGATAATTAAAACCATGCAACATTCCCAAGGCGGATGTGATTTTCTCGAATCCTTGCAGTAATTAACAATACACAATTATGAAGAAAGTTTTTCATCTCGGCAAGCACAGATCGAGCAAGCCGATCGACGCCGTTAGCATGCAAGTGCCACGTCGATTAACTTCTCCATGGCGGCGTGACGCCCCACAGAAATTACTCCTGCTGCCTTGTGCACCTAAAAATCAGCCCTCAGAGAACTTCCCCTATAAGGCGTACCTAGATTCATTCAGACCAACTCCCGAGGAAGGAGGGAAAATATTTCTCTTCGGCGTGTCTGGGTAATTTGCTTCAATTAGTATTAATCAGTTATGACTGCTTAAACGTCTCAATTTTATTCCCGTTTTATTTTACGACCTAATCTCTGAAAGTGTGCATAGTGTGTGAAAGTGAAAGTGTGTGTGACCAGGATTTGGTCACACTTTTCGAGCTATTTGTTAGAAAGAAAATCTGGTCTGAAATGTCATATCAATGATGGAAAGGGAAGAGCGGAATTGTCATTTTGGTTTAGAAACACTGTTTTGAAATTTGATTCGTCAACGCTGACAGCAAGCGAATGTTGAGGATGCAGACGCCAGGCCAAGAGAAGCTGGAGACGGAGCGCAGAAGAGAAGCCTGTCGTATGAGCATTGGCTTGTAAAGCCGGCGCACAGTCGCCTTATAGGCCGTTAACTTGGTCGTAAAGGTACGCACTGCGGCCCCGAGGGACGGCATCCTGTACCTCAGCCCACCGTGCTGGCCGAATCTTTTTTTCAAGTCTCACAGGCCAAAAGCTTCCTGATAAAAATGATCTCTCAAATTAAATGGCCACTACGAAGCTCGGAGTTTGTCTGCCCCGTGCGTGTGGTGCTAGGCATACCTGCTAGGTCCATTAAATAGAGATACGTTTTAGGTCGATGTGGGGCAGCGCAGGTAACTTTTGGGTCAGACCAGCGGCATTGCTGTTAGACCGCTCTTCAATATCTGGGCTATCGCAGGACTCACACAGTAACGACCTGCTGTAAACGAGAGCGTACCGACCGTCTCACCAGGCCGAGTTAGGCGCTCATGCAACAGGTCCACAGAATATAGGTGAGCTAACTAATTGGAAAGGTACTGTAAAAAAAGTAAAAATGCATTGGAAATATTCAGATAGCGAAGTAAATGATACCACTGAGTCGCAGTACGTAAAATATACAGAGTAAGGTACAAAAACGGGCTGAGACTTTCAAATACTTTTTAGTCAGTAAGAATTAGTTGTAGAGATACCGGTTTAGTTTCAATTTAAGTATTAATTTGTCTACTATTACCAGTTAAAATATATGTTCATTCATAGGAGAGGCTTGGGCGAATGTACACAAACAGTAATTACGATTTTTTTGCTCATTGTTCGAGTGAGTGCTAC
>VOMN01040786.1:0-42995 GCA_014899125.1 Orchestia grillus
CTGCCTAGAAATACAGGGTATATAATAAGTTCATAACAACACACTACCACCAGGACCCCCTCGCATTACCACAAGGAGAACTGAGCAGATTATTTTCATGCTTGAATCACCAATTCACAAAGAACTAAAAAGTGAACAAAATGTCAAAGACATTATTCAATTTTAATCGGAAACGCTTCAGAAAGCTACTCCATCACCAATCAGTTCATGAAAATAAACACAAAAGCAAGGAAAGCCACTTACAAGTTTACTACAAGCTTAATTTTCAGCACGAATTATTTTTTTACTAAAATATAAAAATGAACGTTTCGATCATACAGGCTATTGTCAACATTTGGAGCAAAATAAAGAAAAATAATAACGAGAAGAAATTATCTTATTGAGAGAATTAAAATTGAGCTAATTGTAATGGGAAAGCTGACTGAATATCATTTGCAAAGAGTTTGTCTGATAAAATATGCAACAATTCTTAAGTACGTAAATTCACGAATGATGGCGCCAGATATGGAAGACATTATTCTAAAATATTCAAAGCGGACAGGAATTTAAGATCGCACTTACAGAAGATTGAGGAGTTGGAAGAGGAAGATTAATGCGAAAACTCCTTCCAGCTCAGCCACACAAACACCGAGAGTTCTAGTGGTAGGGTCCAAATATTTCGACGCACAGTGTGCGCAGCAGCGTTTATTTATTACAGATGGAAGCAGGTCTTTAGGAAGTTTGTCTGTATGATGAAAAATTGAATTTATCTTGGATTTCCTATCAAAATTACTTTGAAATCTTTTTGTGTAAAACTTTTTAATACGAGGAAAATCAAATCTTTCCCGAACTCATCCTACTAGCAAAATACTGAATTATCCATCAGCCAAATTTTCCTAAATATTTATACATAATTTAGTTTAATAGAGAAATTGCACTTGACCCCGTTACACGATTACATCAACATAAATTTTCTCAACTGCGTCATAAACTTCCCCAAAAATCGAACAAATTTACCAGAATACTCGCGAAGGGCTCCCATGCACCAGAGCAAGTCCTAATTTACAGCCCTGGAGCCCATGCCAGTCGAGAAGCCCTTGATAACTCACGGAAGACGGCATTAATGTGAGTCAAGTCCTTAATTCATCCCTCTGGACTCCATTAGCTTCCACAATTAGTGTCAGATGCATCACGATAAACTTGATCACGTCTAACACATGTACGATAAGACAACCGCCAAGGCCAGCCAATGGCGGGTCAGGAGAGACCAGCGACCACTGACCAGTGACCAGTGACCACTGACCACTTTAGACCAGTGGTCCCCAGCTCCCCGTACGCGGCTTACCGGTCCCTGGGTCAATGACTCAATAGGTAGAGGTGTAACTGAGAATGTGTAACTTAGATTATTTTCATCTCATTTATTATTTGATTTACTAATTCATTTAGGTTGCGTACGATACACAAAGGATTCACGATAACGTAACAATTAGAGAATTCTATCACGTAGTTTTATTTTTTGCCATTTATCCGTCCCACCTCGAACGCAGGTCCATGAAATATTGGAAAAAGGTCAATTGACATCTAGTGAAGATGTTAGGGTACACGGGTTTGTTCTCTAAGCCTCATTGTATGGAATTCACGTAAAATACTTAAGGTATAAAGCTACTTCGGTGCGAAATTTGTTCCATTGAGAAGGTCCATCTCTCTGATAAAAAATGAGGTATGTTTATTTTATTACTTGTATTTTTTAGTGAGACAGGTTTATTCTCATAATGCAGCCAATTCAACATTCTACAACCCACTTTAACAGCAAAATTTTTTCAAATTCGCTGAACTAGAAACTAGTACAAAAGTTAGTAACGTATTCGAAACAAATGATTTATCAATAACGCGATAAATTGCGTTGGCTACAACTCCTAAAGTGGAGGGGCAAAGATAAAATTATCACCCTTAAATAAAATAATTTATTTAAAAAAATTCAACATCTTGGAAAATACGACCCTCACCAGAAGTCATAGTAGACTTCATGATGTAACATAACGAGCAGTTCACTATGACAGTAAAAGCTACTGCGCACGGTATTTGTAAACATTTGTAAACATTTATTTACCACAAGTAATTTACATCAGATACGGGTTTACATCAATAACGCGGTATTAAATTCTACAAGCGTACGATATTAAGAACAACAGATCAGTGGTATTAAATGATCGCAGATACCTAACGTTAACAGTTGTAAGGGAATGTACGATTATTAAGAACAACAGATCAGTGGCATTAAATGATCGCAGATACCTAACATTTACAGCTGTAAGGGAATGTACGATGTTAAGAACAACAGATCAGGGGCATTAAATGATCGCAGATGCCTAACATTAACTGTTGTAAGGGAATACCAAGAGCGGTTGGGGATTCAGACGAGCATACCGGACGCAGGAAACAATTTGTGGTTTCAACCGTACATTTTGACGCGATTTTACAGCCGCCATTACAAACTTCATGGCAGATTCACGCTAAAATGCACTACATGAATACGGTATCCCGTGAATTTCCTGGCATTTGAGGGCGTATTTGCGGTCGTTTTTCATAAACAGAAACTTACGGATGGTTTTTTTGAAAAGTAATGAAATTGAAATGTCAATAATACATGTATACATCAATGAATAATGAGGGTAAATAACAATCGTCACGTTTAATTCACTTATTACGTGCTTGCAGAAAGGGTTGCTTCACATCCAAGTTCACCGAGTTTAACCTCTCGTTGAAACTATTCGTAATATTGTAATAGTATAATTCTTAATAGTGTAATTCGTAACATTAAAGTCTAATATTGATATATTAGACTTTAATTCAATCATTAAAGAAATGCCTTCGACTGGTTTCATCTCGGCTAACGATCGCTTCAATAAGAACTAAAACCTCCTTATTCGGAAATTTACTCGACAAGACGTGCCCTTGTACTGGGCTAGAATTGAAGATGTGTCTCATATCAATACATTAGATTGTCAATTTGTTTAAAGTTTGCTACCCAGGTGAAATGTGATCCAAATAGAGCGGAAAGAAGAGACTATTTAGAATAGACTTTAGAAAACGTAGAATCTATGCGCAAGTGTGTTCACACACAAGATTTTCTGCTCATAGAAACAGCAAGTTAAGATGGAATGAGAAGAAGAAAAAAAAATCAGAGAAAGAAACGTGAAAAACTCCATGACATATCTTATACCCCCTGAGAGGGGCTCACCCGTTCATAAAATATTTTTGGTGAGTAACGGTTAAAAAAATTTATCTTAAATTTACTAGAATTGAAATAGCCGAAGTGAAAACAGAAATACAGTGAATTATTGTTCACAAACTGTAAATCTCGATAATTTTTTCTAGAATAGATAAAATCATTACATCGAGCTAAGTGAGAAAAGCATTTTTATTTGATTTCACCCTGTTTTTAGGTTCTTGCGCGACAGCAAGAATTATTACCCGAAGTGATTACTGAAGAACACTAGGCTGTGAAACATTTTTTCTTAATTTTAATCGGTGAATAATTCATACTAACGACTCAAAGAGCAAGCCCCATAGTTGAGTCACGGTATGGTTATTAATCACAGCACATTTTTATACAACGATTGAAAAGATTGAACGGAAACGATTGGTACATTTGTGAACCATTTCTCATTCACTGACACATCTAACTCCTTCAGAGTCCAGAAAGAATATTTTCATCGTTGCATTTGAAATGATCCACGAGCTCGTAACGTTGGCTAATTAGGAGTGCAGGTCCTACGAGAATTTGCCACTAGCTAGCTGATCGTAGAGCATTGCGCTGGACACATAGGCATTTCTCCGAGTCATTCCTTCTTCATAGTACGAGCATTCCAAACTTTAGAGCTACGAGATGATTTGCGCTAATTAGCAGATGCAGTGCATCAGGACGTTAAAGCTAACGTCAGATCAGATGCAGCACACAAATCAGCAGGTGCATATCAGATGCAGTGCACCACAGATGTCGTCACCACGTCAGATGCAGTCAGCTGATCAGTGTCGGCGAACGCATCTGCCGACCTTGGCCCGACATGCGTGAGAAAAGCTTTAACTGCTGCACACGTCTGCTGCAATTACTGTTCCTGTCTGTTGCAGCTGCTGTACCCACCAGCTACAGCTGCTGCAATCGTTGAGTGTTTTTGTTGTACCCGCTTGCTGCAGCTGCTGTAATCGTCAGCCACAGCTACAGTAATCGTCAGCTACAGCTACGGGGCACGTCTGCTGCAGCCACTGTAATCGTCAGCTGCAGCTACGGGGCACGTCTGCTGCAGCCACTGTAATCGTCAGCTACAGTACACGTCTGCTGCAGCTACAGTAATCGTCAGCTGCAGCTACGGGGCACGTCTGCTGCAGCCACTGTAATCGTCAGCTACAGTACACGTCTGCTGCAGCTACAGTAATCGTCAGCTGCAGCTACGGGGCACGTCTGCTGCAGCCACTGTAATCGTCAGCTACAGTACACGTCTGCTGCAGCTACAGTAATCGTCAGCTGCAGCTACGGGGCACGTCTGCTGCAGCCACTGTAATCGTCAGCTACAGTACACGTCTGCTGCAGCTACAGTAATCGTCAGCTGCAGCTACGGGGCACGTCTGCTGCAGCCACTGTAATCGTCAGCTACAGTACACGTCTGCTGCAGCTACTGTAATCGTCAGCTGCAGCTACTGTAATCGTCAGCTGCAGCTACTATAATCGTCAGCTGCAGCTACTGTAACCGTCAGCTGTAGCAACAGTACACGTCTGCTGTTAACTGGCCAATCCCCTCTGATGCTCCAATTACATAGAGGGCCATTCATAACAAACAACGTTAGTTACAAGAGGGCCAATCAGCGGCAGATCCAAGTGCCAATTAACTCATTTGTATGAGTTAATGTCTGCCAGAGGCTGGCCTGCAATTTGTCGGCCCCTGAGTTATAGCTTCGCTCTGTGGTTGTAAATGCCACGCTGAAATTATTGAGATCATCTGCCAGTGCCGTGCACTTCCTGCATCTCTGCGAAAAAAACGAGTCAAAAGTACCAGTGCAATGCCTCAAGTTTCGGTGGAAATATAAAAAGTAACACTTTTGCATGGATTTGATGAATGGGCCATACTGTACGAGGCAACTGGGGCTAAGAAAACGGGCATTCACGAATGGGACTTGAAATATTTTTCCTGTGTTGGTGGTGGGAGTAGGCACGCGAAAGGTAATTAATAGACTCAAAAGACGTAACTTTTTGACTCCATTGAAAACTTTGCAATGATTCATTAATTATTGAACAATAACTTTTTTGTGACCTCTCCTTAGCTCGTGATCCACACAGCGGCGTGAACGCTCCTCCTAACACAATTACACATAACGCGATTCCTGCTGATGATGAAGATAACGTATGTATAATATGCAAATTTTCAATAAATGACATATGACGAAACTACTTCTTAAAACTAGACACCCGTGATCTCAGCTCTTTGAGTTTACTCGAAAAATAATTCCCTAGTTTCACTAAATATTATTCAGACAGAATATTCGTTAACTGACTACAGCAGGAGAACGCGTCTATAAAATCGAGAGTGGTCTCCTAGTCACCCTCAGGCAGTGAGTGACCAGCTGTACATCCCACCGAAACCTCTGAGTTAGAGCAAAAATTTCCTTAATTCAGGCAAGCGAGAGTCAGGCAGACTTTCGGCAAGAAGGGACACTCCAAGTCATAATAGTTTGACTAAAACAATAGAACGTGAAGTCGTATGTGCTTCAAATACATTATTTTATGCCACCTAAAAAAATATGTCACTAAAATGTCCCCGAATCTATATATTAGCAGAGCTAATAAAGCAGTATGATTTGTACGATGTATTCAATTATGATAATTGATTGGTTGGTATTGGTAGAATGTGAATATTTCTTTATTTAAATTATGTGGTTCGAGTAGTGAATGTCATCTTTATTTTTATATTCGTTCTGCAACAGATCCGATATCGCTATCGGTGTTAAGAATTCATTCTATGTCCAGATGGTTGCACGAAACTTCTGAAAGTCTTTCTGGTGGGCAGCAAACTATGTAACTTCATTCGATTAATGATGGATTGACGGCCTCAATTTCAGTAATTTTGCTAGCGTCATTTGAAATTAAGACGTCGAGTTTCGTTGATCCTATCAGCCATTAACCCAATTTAGAAAAAAAGATTCCCTTGAAAAAACACTCCGCCCCGTCAAGCATGAAAAGGGAACTCGATTTTTATGTTCAAAGAGATCGTGTTACATTTTGATCGAGGCATCGAGTCTCTTCATCTCGCTCTATCACCCCAAATTACGCCCTACAAAAACTCGTTTGTTTACCCGTCAGCGATTTCGTGCTCATTTACTGTTATTGCGTCCTTGATTAAACATTTCCGAATTTCAGCCCGTCTGTGTTTTCCGCTGAGCCACTTTGTCGGTTGAAACTGTAGAAAGCCAATGTGTTAAACTAATAGGCATCAGCATCAGCATACTCCAAAGAGTATGCGCGCTCTAGTTTCAAAAAGCACACTTTAGACGCATGACTTCCATCGTCTACTGTTTCCTGGTCTATGGTGACTGAAGGTCCAAATGGCCGCTGGAAGTACATGGACTACCTCCTGCCACGAACTGAATGACTTCCCTCTGCTCTCACTTCTATAGATATTCCAAATATTTGTATCAGTCTAACACCCAAGCCTTCTCGCTGTCAAGCAATACTTTGTAGAAGATAGAGTTTCTTCCCAGACCTCGTAACTAACGCTCTCGTCGTGAAAGGCGTTCAAAGTCCCTTAATTCACGTGGCTTTGAAGTATCAATTGCACCTACTGGAACCTTATTTCTATGCTGTTTAGCATTTATTCTCGACCACTGCCTTATAGTTACTTTATCACACTTTCACTGCGTAGCTTACCCGTTTTTACACAAGTAAAAGTTGATGAAATGCTTAGATATTTCCCTGCCATAATTCAGTGTTCTTCAGTAAACGCTGCTCAAGCACAAAACTTTATTCACAGTTGAGTTTATGCTAATTCAGCTTGAGTTTGTTCTATTTACCAAATTAGACTTCCTGTTCTACATATTATCATCCAAGTGAGCTGGAGTCCATGTTACAAAATTAGTTATTTATAGTCGTGGTTTAAAGTTCCTTATCCCCATGAAATGTTATCCAAAGAGAGCAAAGATAAGAGACCATTTAGCATGAGTTACAGAAAACGAGTAATCTATGCACACGGCGTGTTTCCAAACAGGATACCCTGAGTCCCTGACCATAAAAACAGCAAGTAAGGAATGGTGAAGAAGGGAAGACAAAGAAGAGATGGCGAAGATGGTGTAAAAGTTGAGGGAAGCAAAGTGTGCTCGCCAGACAGAAGTCCCGAAGGACTAGCTAAAGCTGAGATACTCTAACAATGCCCTCTCAGGGACGCTAGTCCTCATAACATAGGATAAAGAAACCTAACTATATATCCTAACCCTATTGCTTATGGCCTTTCCCATGCCTTCTGAGGGGATATTACAAAGTCTTGTTCAGCTGACACACATTCGGGCAGGCATTCTGTTAGAAAAATACTGAAGCCTTCAAGCATACAAAGACAAATCGTAGTTCTATGTTTGAATGTTAAAGCTATTTTGTTAAAAGTCCCTTTTAAAGGGCACAAGTTTGCCTCATTCTCACAAAAATGCTGCTTATCAATTTTTTCGTACTGTAATTGGTTTACTTTGTTTCCTTTATGCTTTGACTGCGACTTGCGCCATATATGGTACGCGCGATCATCCAACCTAGCCTAACGTAATGAAAGTACTAACGTATATGAACACAAATTTTCCAGTTTTCATAAAATTTGTGTTCATTACTCGAATAAGGTATTTGGAATTTGGAGAAAAATGAATAGGATAGCCAAATTTGTGACAGTAAAGTCCTTCAATTTCAAACTCACAGCGGAAATTTTTGTCGAATGAAATATTTCCTGCGTGGAGAATCGCAGTCAAAGTGTTAAGGTTTCAGAATCATCAATTTTTACCCACAAAGAGTTCATACATTCGAAAATTATTAAATTTTACCAGGCTGCTTGCAATTCCACGGCCTTTCATGAATTTGGCCGAGTCTCTACGTTGCAGAAAAACATTTATCAATTTCACATACCTATATTTAACCCGCACTGCGTCTAGATAAGAATAAAACTCACAGATGCCCCAGTAAGGAAGATTTGCAATCAAGCTGTTAACGTGCATCGTATTTCTGCAGCATTGAGTTCCAAATCGCACGCAATTTCTTCAGTTTTGCTGTCTAAAAAGCATTCTACATATTTTAGCTGCGTTGTGCCGCGCAACACCGTATATTAAGTTCGAGCAATCGTCCTTGACTTGACTGTGGGGAATAGCAGATAAGCAGCCAGCAAAGGGCCACGCTGACTCTACAAGGAACCGGAACCTGAGCAACTGAAACTATCATTTGTTCTGCTCCAAGGAGGCTACAGATAATAATTATATTAATAGAGTTATCATTATACAACATAATTTAATTTGTAAATATATCGTACCCCATATTAAGCATAAAATTCGTGAAATGATAACGTTTATTCAATAGCTGTGAACATACATTAAAGAATTAACCCTATCGTAAAGTACGTAATTATTACGTGTGCTTAAAAAAGTTGTAAGTTAATTAACATGCCATTAATTTCCGTACGCTTTCGTTTCAAGAATTTGAATTGAACTAAAGACACCGTTAAAAGAATATTGTTTTTTGTTAAAGAAGCGGCCTGAAATTAATGGAAGAGCGACGTGCATAAAGTAAGAAAATGTCTAGATTACTTTCAAGTACGTTTACAGTATTAAAATGCGAGCGAAAAGAATGGAACTCAGTCGAAACTCTACCTTCAAAGAAATTTAATTCGAGCTGGAAAGGTGTATGAAAGATCTTGGCGCTTGAGCTTCAGAAAAAACTTTGATTGCATATTATTTACAGATAATAGTTTATATAGTTTTGTAATCAGTGACTCATGAAAAAGCTGCTAAATTCACAGCAATTGTTAATCAGATACTAGTGAGTAAAATGATCTTCAAATTATCAATTTGGTTCAATAATATTTCAACTTTCATTTAATAATGAAAACTTGTCAAATAAAGTACAGCATTACTGGAAATTACTTTTAACCTTTTATATACTAAAATTATACCACTGTTCTCCAAAAATAAATCTTATAGGTTCTCATCTGATGCTTTATGTAGATTCGCAAAGCTGGAGATCACAGCGTTAATATTGCAGGAAAGTGATGGAAGTCGATTTATTAATATTGTTATGAATAGCTGGAACATAAATGATATTTGATGCAGATGCGAAAATAAAAATATTGAACAGGTACCCGGGGCTACATGGAGGGGGGTTATCGAAATGGGAGCAAAAACAGCTTGAATATAGTTTTTATATTTCGTGATTTTTAATCCCATTTAAAGTTCTTGCTCTAATTCATGTCTCAATTCAGTTCATTAGCTCTCTTGTGTTTTATTTAAAAAAAATTTGTACCTCCAAAAGCACATTCTTATCGATTTCGCGTTACACTGGTGTCATTATAAGCATTTACAATAACGTTCATTTACATATTCAGCCAACATTTAATGTTAGAGTACGCTACTTTTCTACATAAAATCTACGTATCATCAACCCGACATAAAATTTGCATCAAAACTTAAAATCTATATTTTTATCTTGAAAGTGAGAGTCACTAGGAACGGACCAGTTAGCATTATATTTTCTACATCAATTATCACAAAGTTGCGTTGCACAATGTTTCAAATTAATGCTAAAAAAAATTATCCTTTACGATCTCAAGTTCTTATTTTACCACGATGCAAATCTACCACTTTTACGTTCATTTATTTAGGAAAAAGTCGTTCCGCGCTTACTGAACATCACGACAGGCCTGGCACTGAGTTCGAACACGTCTTCTGCAGGCAAGTGCTCGCGAGCCCGCTAACGCGACCTTGACTGCCAGTGAGCAATAAAAAAGAAATTAGCAACAAATACTAGCGTAGATCCCAACACAAATTCTTTCAGACCCTTTGTAGTCCACAGTTCTTCTGAACTTTTTTCCAAGAATTCCGTTTCAGAATGAAAATTTCTAGATGGTTATCAAGGGAAGTACAAGAACCAGAGAGAAACAACGGGGTTCTCAGCTGTGTAACTTTCTTTTAGAGAACATTTAAAAAATTTCAATTTGACAAAGATAACAGAGCTAGAAGTTCGTAGTTTTTCAGTCCGTATACTACCTAATAACAATTTTAAATTTCAAGAAGGATAACATCTGCACTCGCTCTTCCTGACAGCACCGTAATCTTAGCGTGATAAATCGTTACAAAAAAACGAACAAAGGCTCGTGGTCCCCTCTATTGATACGTAATTCCAAGCGTTTTATCAGCAAAGTAATCTTAAAATTAATCATAAAGTTAAGTCTTTCAAGTTCACGTCTGGTATATACTACTTTTGAACAAAACTATTATTCTCGACACTTCATGACGCTATCCACATGACTCAATTCTCTTACTCTAACGAGGTCTGAAAAAATCATGACTTATCATTTTCGACAATCGCCCGTTCCTTTACATCTAGTTAAAGTGTTGTCAGTGGTGGCATTCGAAGCTTTGCAAAGTAGTTTCTAGCACAGAAAGCGAGTTAATTTCCCATTAAAATGTAATGGCCTGTGATATCACACGTGTTTTGTGATCATGGACAGCTCAGGAGAATTTCTTCCGGACGCAAGGGTTGAGCGCAGCACCAAGCTGTGTGCATAAACCCAAGTTATCGCCATTATACTTGCTTTCAAAAGTGTCGTGGGCGCAGTCACCTTGCACATTTCACCCAAGGTGGATGTATATACATAGCCACGGGCCTTCACAGTCAGTGCTGACAAAATAAAGGAGGTAATCTTCGATAAATTGGCTGGCCCTGCAGTGTTAGCAGCCTTGGCCGATGGAGAGTCTCAACTGCGCTGCCGTGCAGACGACGGTCCTCATGGTCACGTTCATCAGAGGTCAGCTCTACGAATTAATTTACATCTTCGAATTAGGAAAATGAGCGAAATAGAAGCCCGCTCTTTTTTTTATCAGGTTCTTGTGATGTACGAAACCTCACCATTCTGACTGAGGCGGTTGAGTGAGTTGACAATTGGCAAAATCGGCTGTAGAGTACGATCGAGCTGTCAAGTGACTGCTCAGTCATAGCAAATCAGAGCGCTGAGTAATGCATCGTCATCGACTAATATCTGGCGCTTTTGACTGCACGGTCATTTATTCCAGAACGAAAAATATTAAACAGACGTCATTTTAGGTATACGGCAAGAAATGCCTTGAGAAACGGTAGAGAACGGAGATACTTGATGCCGGACTGTGGAGCATATTTTCACTTTCATCGTTCAGCAAAAAAAAAAAAGAAAATTTCAGGGCTTTAGCGATTGAACAAATTTGACTTAACAATCCTACTACTCCAGCAAACTCAATAAAATGCACGACTAAAATAAAAAACTGACATTTGTGAGATAGTATCATTCACGAGAAGCAATAATAGGTATTTAAATTTCAGTACTGGAACATTGATTGACATGTCTTTGCCTTGACATTGAACTGAGACGACTTGATTACGTTACTTGGAAGTTCCTACCTATTATTTGCATCTGCGCTCGAGGTAAATAAATATGAGAGCGAAACACATCAATGTCTGGTAATATTTTAGTGCCACAAATGGGCGTAAGAGATGCGAAACCTTCAATGAATTTGCAAAACATAAAACGATAAAAATTAATTTAACATCCCTCTCCTTAGAGAAGTTTTTACAAGTTCAAGTTTTTTGTTAAATTTCTCCGCGTTTCATTTTTCCATAGTAAAAGATACAGTGTATGCATGTGCTAGAACAATCACTATGGTCAAATATAATTCGGATCTCTTAGTTGCGTGTTTGTGTACTTATTAGAGGCACGTCAACAAAACGAATCTCACAAGTATCCTGAAAACATAGTGCAAGCAACGAAAGTTTTTCTTGGCATAATCTGATTGCGTTCAGGTTCATTTTCCTGAATAAAACGTTTCATTACTTACTAGTATGAAAGTTTCTTAGTTTATTGAGTCTTTTGATCGTGATAACGTTGTGGCTTCTGCCTCACGAAGAGCGATTGCTCAGTACATGACAAAACAATTAACAAAATATCTACATTCGAGCTCTCGTAATCTTTGAAAACTCGATCTAACTTCAAACAAGCACTTCGACTTACGTAGGTCTACAGACATTCATCTGATTTTCTTCCCAACTGTAACCTAAGCCATTCAAGTAAGTCTTACTAACGTACCAAAGGTTTCACGCGCCGGGCTTATTCTAGTCATCAAAGCTCATTTTAGGGAGTCAAAGAAAGGTTCCTTCTCCACTCCACGACGCCGACTTTAGAGCTCTAATGTTCCATAAGTTTACAAAAGTCGAAAAGGCCGTGACATTGGGTGTCTCTGGAGCGCAATACAATACATAAAGCTAAGAGGCTTGGATAGATAGATGGTCGAGGTCATGCTCAGCGTTCGCACACTCGAATGCCGTGTGAACTTCCCAGGTTGGGGGTAAACTTGAACTTTCCACATGGAACAGAAAAAACATGCATAGCTATTTAGCTAGCTGTGTGCTTAATATCCTATTGTGGAAGGGCTTTAGCATGGACGACGTTCGGGGCCAAAGCTCGCACCGACGGAGTAGAAGCAAGTTAGATTATTTTCATTCAAGTAAGAAATGCAGTCTCTTAGTTCCCAAGTTATTTGCTTACGAGCCAAGCTATGGTTACGTTTGAACGTTGTAATCTTAACAACAGCTGTATCTTTATCGTTGATATAATGGCTCCAACGCACTGAAGTTAATGGATGACTGAAAACGCCGTACGCTAGAAACCTAAAGTATGCTCGGCGAAAAGTATTTATCAGAATTTTAGGCTCGTTAACATTGAACGATTGTGGCACACTAGCATGGAGCGGGTGATGACGCGCAGTTCACTGTAAAAACCTATCAGGAGTTTAATATACTGTTATTACCTCACACTATGCTATTTAGAAGTGAAGTGCACTGTAATTATGCTATCACTGCATGTGAGAATAGAAGGGATTAGCAATACTGACTAAAATTTACGGAGGAATTGCTGATTATTCATTGTATATTGAATTAGAGTTTTAAATCTTACAACCAACTATAAATCTTGATATACATTTTGTGTATTGGGTTCATTATTTATGCGATTTTTGTTACATTTGTTTACTCTTTTTCAAGCGAGTTGATCCAGTGTTTACCCATTTAATAGCCAGCTCATAGATTTTTTTTTTCCGGAAACTTATTGTAATGGAGAAAATCAGTCCTAGGTACCTCAATTAAAAGAAGGGTCGGGCATTTTAAAAATTTGACTCGTTTATGAAATACTAATTTTTCAAATTTCCTACCAATGTGAGCTTCATGCAATTTTTAGACCAGAGCGGTCGTGGTGTTCTTGTTGAACAACAGAAATTGGCAACAAATGCGCTTGAAAGTGAAAACTTCCCCACGGACCTGAACGGTCGCAGCGCGACCTTCACACGCATGGAAATTCGAGTTTTGCTCAGCATTTTGTGGTTGTTTCTATTTTCTTTGCCCATTGAAGCCCAATTCTTTGTTTGTGAAGCGCAATTTTTTTGCAAAGTAATGTTCATGCATTGAAGAATAGAAATTCGGCTATCTATATTTGACATAGCCAGATGTAGTATTTTAGTCGACAAATTGAACATAAGAGCATGAATGCCAATAAAAAACTACTTTCTTAGCAACGCTAAGAAACGCGAGTGATCATGAAGGGATAATTGTGCAAATATTGGCCGACAACAGACAATTTTTTTGCTAATGACAAAAAGTTCTTGGTGAAAATAGTTGTTTGAAAAATATCAATAATATCCATCAGTGCCACAGACATGCTTTCGTAATTGGTGAAAAGCTCGAAGAATGAAACACTTTCGTGTAAGTAGGATCTTTTTTAGACTGAGCCAAACTAAAAGCAAGCATGTATGTCGCAATGCATCTTTCATTATGTAGCTCGTGAGTTAAAATTTGCCCGGAACAGCGTTTCTCAACAGTTGTACCGCGGAACGCTCAGGTTCCGCATAGGTTCCCTATGAGTTCCGTTAGAGATCTGCTAATACACTTTTGTATTTTATTTACTTTCATGTGCGTAGTATCACTATACAAGCACAATGTATTCTTCGTCTTTCTAATATTGTAGTATAAACATATTCAAATCTAATCTTTCTGTTAGGAAACGCAAGGGTTACGGAAGGGTAAAGAGGTTGAGAAATGCTGGGTTATTGAATGAACTTAAGATCTGTTGGATTGCGCGATAAAATTTTCGCTCCACTCCCTGGGGCTTTCATCGACAGTTCTTTATACGTGTGTCAATACACACATGAGCCTAGCTCAAAAATTGACTTTCTTTGAATATCGCAATGCATCTGACGTACGTTCGGGAATAACATACAAATGCAAAAAAATTGGTTGAATTAAAGAATTTGAAGGTTAATTGAATTGCCATACCCATAGAATTTTACCTGCATGCTCGACATCAACTGAGGCACCGAAAAAGATTTGTGAAATGAGGCAGTGTAGAGTTCAACTTTGGGCTTAAATGGCATTTTAAGTTTCCTTTCGAACCGATTTTAAAAGCTTTTTAAAATGTGAGCTTAGGAATGACTTTGAGTGCTTGTGAAGATGAGCCTAAAATGAGCAGGAACAATGAATTTCTTTCTTAGAATTCATCAATTCATGCAACCTGAGATTCAAGGAGTGTAAAAGGCTCAGAAAAATTTCAGAAGATATTTGTAAATCAACACCTACTTTCTTAACGGTTATTCAACGTTCATCCGTCAATCAAACCAAACAGTATTAATATTGATCATCATAAGCTTGGTACATGCAATTGCAGTTGCTCACAGATGAATTTATCTCTCTTTTGCATTCGAGCTTAGCTTAGGAAAAACACGTACGCAAATCGGAAGCTCCTTCATCGCATGACGTCATTTCACACAAATGCGCCAAGCTTGAGAGGTCCATGCGCATCCAAACCTTCACCTCTGATCTTCCTTTCCTTCTGTGGGAATGCAAGACTTTCTAGTGCCTCGTCTACGGTAGCTTACAGTAATGAATAGCATACCTGACGCAGCTTAATTGGCCAAAGCAAACCTCAGCGCTCAAGAAGGTATTGCCGGCCAACGTATTTTTTTACATTGTATTATGTTCTGTACCACAATTGGAGATGGATGCATCAGTAAAATTCCATCTAGATATTCGTGTTCTATACCTGGGTACATGCATATCCTAAGATGCGTAAGAGACCCGATAAAATTTCGCCTCTGTTGGCAAACTGTAGGTGCGGACAAGCTGACATACTTAAAACGTGCGTCTGTTGAAGCCTGCCGAAAGGTGTGTAGTAGCTAACATGTAACACGAGCGGTTTTAAAATAAGACCTGTGCTACATATCCTGCCCCAGGACAGCTGGGTGAAGGCCAAATACTTGCACCTCAACCGCACTCGAGGCATCAGGATTCTTCCTTGAAAGTATCGAGGGTGCTGAAATACCGCCAGCTTGTGGCTCTAGCTCATCTTAGACACAGGCTCTTACATTTCGAGCTCTTCGCTGGTTTTATCAGTTTTATGGAACGGGATGCTGCAATAGTAACCTGAATGGCGGATTTGATTCACCTACATTACAGGTTTCATTGTTCAGGCTCAGTATACACAAAATATTAGCAAGTTATGAATAAAAACTTTCCCCTCATAGTTTTTATTGAGAATACCAAGAATTTATGATCAAAGTATCCTCCGACAAAACGCAGCTAATCCATTAATATTCAAGCAAGTGGTCCCTTAGCCCCGCTTTTATGTATTTTAATTGTTCCTTCAAAGAGGAAGACGAATTACGAGCTATATTTAACAGGTGTCGGTGAATAGATAAATCAATTGAATTGAAATTGAACACGTTTAACATTAAAGATTGCGCTTTTATCACGAAGCCTGCGTCATTCCCACAATGAAGCAGCAAGACTCGCTTCATGTGTGGGGTTCCTATCCATCCAACGGAACATCTTTCACATTTTATTGGCATTGACATTCTCGCCAATATACATCTCGATGACCTCAAGAGGGCACCAGCAGTTTGTTTCAGCCGATCGATAACAATTCAACGATAATGGAATCTTAAAAGTTAGAAAAAATTTCTCACGGGGAGTCAATATGGACTTGATTTCCTTCCACTCACTACCAAGAAAGTCAAGTCACCCACATCTTCATGTATGCATGAAATTTTGTACGGGAAGCAGATAATACAGTCTGAAGCCATAGGCGCACATTGAATATTACTTTTCTCACGTTTATTATTCAATTTTCCTAGAGTTCCGGGAGCGCTTCTCCTTCCTTGCTAAGTAAGGGAATCCCCTCCCCAAATTTCCTTGATCAACTACCTCGATGTAAGCTTCGAACGACCCGCCAGTTGCTGTGCTGATCACGGGTGCTTGTTCGTGCGATCATCAAACTTTCTCTATAGTTTACGGTTGATTAGGCTAAATCTTTTATTTGTTGTCGGACGAATCAAACAACATTTTCTGTATTTTACGGTTGATTTGGCTAAACCTTTTACCTGTTGTCGGACGATAGATGAAATCTGTTTTAGTGTTGGTTCATATACTGCATCAGCTATAAGCAAAGATATTTTCAGGAGATGCTAGTTAGAAATTGCAACCCTACGTTAAAGTTTTGTAGCATCCTGAAATTCATATATTTTGTCTTGACTAAAATGACATAGCATTTGACCAATGTGCTTAAAAACTATAGCAGTTCACAACATAATGAGCAAAATGGGTAAATAATTGAGGAGCACTTTGTACCTCACATAATGGAAATATTCACGAAGTTCTAAATTTTTCTGAGAACTTATTTTAGGCTATGTTAATTATTTGATACGTAAGATTAAATGTAGCAATATCCGTATTACAGGTGACAACGTAAGCAAGTTTTAATGTAAAATGTTTACAAGTTTTTCCATTTGCGAAGAAATTCGATACCAGTTCATTTAGCGTTAACGAAATACCAGTATAATTTTGTTGAACGAGAAAACAAATTCTGTGAAATACCTGACATCTCCAAATGACGGAGAACTGATCGCTATCAATAACACCACAGTAACCCCGCTATCATCATCGTCGTATCATTTCTACCATCAACAAATAAACTAGCCCGACCTCAACCGTATCAATAGCACATTAGCAAAAAAATATTAGAATACTAACATTACAACACCAGCAAAGCCACTAAAAAAGCAGTACCACCAAGGTAAAATCACCAGCAGCAGCACAACGCCCTCACACGGTCACGAGGCCTTGGAAGGCCTTCCCCGCTCTCGGTGTCTGCTGGTGAGGAGGATCTTCTTCCTTTCACTGGAGCCCCTGTACCTCCATTGGTGTCCCACTGCCTTCATTGGCGTCTTCGAACTTCCATCCGCATTCTATTATCTCCATCAGCGTCCCTCTACCTCCATTGGTGTTCCTCTACCTCCATTGACGTTCCTCTACCTCCATTGACATTCCTCTACCTCCATTAGCGTTCCTCTACCTCCATTAGCGTTCCTCTACCTCCATTGGCGTTCCTCTACCTCCATTGACGTTCCTCTACCTCCATTGGCGTTCCTCTACCTCCATTGACACTCCTCTACCTCCATTGACACTCCTCTACCTCCAGTAGTCATTAGTGTTCCATTCCATCCATCGAGGTCCCTCAACCTCCATTGACATCTTTCTACCTCCATTAATATTTTAATACCTCCATTGCCGTCCCTCTACCTCCATTGGCTTTTCTCTATCTCCATTAGTGTTACAATATTTCCACTGGCGTTCCTTTAATACCATTGATCTGTATTGGTGTCTCTCTACTGTACTTTGATTTTTATTGAATTTCAGTGAGAATCAGGTGCCCATCAATGCTGGAGACACAAATGATTTAGAATTAGTGGTAGTAGAAGTAGCAGAGCTTCAGTATAGACGCCAGTATAGACGCTTCAGTATAGACGCCAGAGCTTCAGGGGCACGGCTTATATCGCTCGGAAAAAGAATTGACCACTTAGTATGGACTATAGGAATCCATGCGCAATGTGTGTTCCCTCACAAGATCCCCTGCGCATAGAAATAACAAGGCAAGATTTATGAGAAAGGAATGACAAAAAAGAGAAAGCGAATGTGTTAAAATTGAAAGAAGTAAAATGGGTATGAAAGATAGAGGTCCCAAAGGCCTATTTATAGTTAAGGTAACCTTACAGTTCTTCAGTTCTTTNGATAGACACACCTAGCTAACCTAACCCTATTGCTTACCCCATGCTCTTGAGGGACACATATTTCAAAATCCTAAAAGAAACATACCAGTCTAAACCATCAGTTGCACTTGTTACCGGCAAGTGAAATACAATAAATGCACGTTAAGGCGGCACCCTCTCACGATGCGTTCAAGATGAACATCTTTATACGCTATACCAGCAATTGGTTCATGAGTCATGAACATCTTTATACGCAATACCAGTAATTGGTTCATGAGTCATGAACATCTTTATACGCAATACTAGTAATTGGTTCATGAGTCATTAAATGCCATGTCATGGATGCACCATCAATTACAGAACGGACCCTCCACAATCTGTCATTGGCAGTCGCTCACGAAGAGCTGCAGTCGTTCTCGTAGTTCTTCCTTAGTCTAGTTGTAAAAAATTTCGAGTTCGTTTTCCGCGTGTGAAATGTTTGATGTCGCTCATTTTTAAGCTTCATATTTACATTTTATTTGTTCAACTATGTTTTGCGGAATTCAAGTCAATTGTTAGCTTTAATTTTTCTGAAAAGAATTTTATAAATTGCACTTTCATTAGTTTTAATTCATTGATTCTTCATTGATGATAATCTTTAAAAATTTTATTGCCAACTGAGAGCACTGATGTTCTCTTGGAGGATATACACGTGCAATACACAGGCAAATGTTCAGAGAATACTCTCGGTTACGGTATTGGAAATTAATATATAATGTTCTCGGAATAGTTTTCGTCATTAAAATATCGCTATTGGATGGACAAACATACAGAAGGAGATGTGCATGCTAATCATGGCTTGCCAAATAATTTTGTGTATTACATTGCCAGGCGTGCGTCCCGTTCACAAAATGGTAAATCATCGGGAAAATTACGAAATAGATGTAGCTTTCACTTAGGACGTAATGCATACGAGTGCAACCGATTTGCAGGGATGTCAAAAAATTGCTCCATCATCTTGTTTTGCTGATCTTTTTATTTCATTTCCCGGTGTCAAAATATAACAATTTCCTGTACACTTGGATTGGATCCCTCACAAGTACTACAATGAGACATGAAAAATAATCGACAATATTCATGTTTGTTGAACAATTGGGAATGGATTACGACAAGCATTCCTCATCCCAAATATTTTCATTAGAAAGAGACAATAACGAAATGTTTTCATAAATCAGAAACTTCACGTAACGGACGGTCTGGTAGCTAAGCCAAAATTGATCACATAACCGATCGAATTAAATTTGCTTAGGGGAAATTGCTTAAAGCCTTTGTCATTATGTAGTTTTAAAGTTTTATCCCATATACAAGCTCGCCATCATTTAAGCTACCCAACGGGGTGTAATTAGATGACTCAGCGTCTCAGGATTTTGGCTGCGCTATCTTTCTCATAGCCTTGCAGACGTCCTCATTTCAGGAAGAAAATTCCTGCTTTAAGGTAGAACAAATGAGGTACAGGGAGTCACTTTCTATAATACTTAATGGTCTGTTGAGCACGGAACGCTGCTCCGTCTCCTACCCTCAAGACAGGGACGGTGTTGGGCAGTCGGCAAGTGATTCCTAGCTGGTCGGGCTTGGTTTTTATTCCATCTTCCTGTCATGTCTTCGATCAATCTCTTGCTGATTTGATCGTAGTTCCCTTTCCCGCGTTACGGGCATCAAAAGAGGTGCGTTGCTTGTATTGTTAGTGGGAAATTATCTTTAAATTGGGGTTTGTACTTTTTGATGGAATAAAATTTACAGTCCTTGTGGAAAAATAATAATCATGATGTTCTAAACTCATATATTCATCGAGATAGTAAATAATGGTATGCATTTTCGTCGTTTTCATATTAATGTAGGCAAGATTTCTATGTCAGGATGTGCCCCCCACACATCAGAGTCAACTCTCGCATGGGATAATTGATATAAAAATATTAAAATGCGATTATATTCAAACAAAGGGGAGAAACAAACCACTCCGAAAAGAACTTGGAAAGGGATTTCATGAACATTTATACTGAATCTATTTTAGATAGAAAGTCTAAGTAGAAGCATCTCGATTTCCTAAGGAGGACTGATCTGGTATGCTCTCTTCTGTCGCCGAGAAGGCCTAGGAATAACAATGTCTACAGTCGTACAGGATTATAATTTTTAGGGCTGCCGAGAGACAATTTATTCTATTGCAGAGAAACGAGCGTTTCCGAAAAACGCTGATTCTGAAGATCATTGCGTCAAAGAATAACTTAATAATTAGTTTAGCATATGATCATGATAAACTTAGAACTTTACTTAAAGTGCTACGTGACCAGGAAAGTCACAGGATTCTACGTAGAGAAAAAATACGATGTATTTTTGATGTACAGAGGGTGCAATAAATATTCGACACTTGGTCAAAAATTACTCCAAAATAACTTAATCTTCTTCTGACCCGACCGTAGTACGGCGTCCCAATAATTTGAACGCTTCTCTGAATGTACCTCAGCGAAAATTCAGACTGTTTCTGACATGAACTGGTTTCAAACAAAGTGTTTTTTAAGGTATGCGAAAACATAATTTCTAGTTCCTAAGAACTGATAAAATTTTGTTTTTGCATAAATCTGTCCCAGCCGTTTTAAAATAATTTCGAGTCATTCGAGGATTTTCCTTACTTTATAGACTATATGTTTAGGGGCATGGCTTGAAATTTTAAATGGAAGCCCTTAAAGTACTAGACTTGCTACGGGCTGATTTGAAGTAAACCAGCGCATAATGTCACCAAAGATTGAGATTGAAAGTTTTGGCATAATGGCATCTTTCTATAGTCCAAATCACTTTTATGTAACTGAACAACTACTTCTCTTATTTTCTCTTCAAGTTCTTCAGTTTTCGCTGTATTAGAATTTGAGTGCGAACGATGACCTTTTTCTGAAGCAGCTCTCCGACATTGAGTGAAATCCGCTGTTGTATGTACGTGGCCGAGGTAAATTATTTTTCTAGAAAGTTTTACAGTACTCCTGTCGCGTAAAGCCTTTTGGAATATTCGAGAACTATTAATTATCATTTCGAACTAATTTTGTTGGTGTGATGGATACCTTTTCAGGCAATAGGTCAGAACTTTTGTCGATATTATATCAATGCTTTATTTTCTTAATCTGATTTAGTATTCAGCACACAAAAATCCATAAAATGTTCAACCTTCGATTGCTTTGCTCTGGTGAAACTACAGTAAATAAACGTTTGACCAGGTATCAAATATTCATAGCACACACACCATGTAATGCAAACGCTAATTACAGAACCAACCAGAAAAATGGATCGTAAATTCATTATGACTCATATTTCTGAAGTAATTTAACAGTTCGACACCTACAATATAAGAAGTGGACCGTAACATACCTAACGCAAGTCTACGGTCTTTCACACGAAAGTTTAACTTTGACATGACACGACTAACCATAAATTTTGCAAATGGACTGAGAATAAATGGTACAAAGTGTGAACCAAATTAACAAATAGTTCAAGGAATAATACAATAATCATGTCATACCTAAAATATCGTCAGCTTCATTTGTATATCTCTCCCACATGCGAGGACGGCCGGCAGGGGCAACGCGGCAACCATGACGCTACCACAAAGTCAACGATGTTCGACTAACTTCGATAGAAATAAAAGGTTTTCATTACAAAAAGCTGTCACTCAATGAATCTTACTCTTCGACTACCATAGAAAATGTCAGAAATATAACATTCGTGTATTCAGATTTAGTATTTCGTCGAGGATAAAAGGAAGAAATAGAAGATTTCTATACATGTTTCAATATTATATTCGAAATAAAATGATAATTGCATTTCAAAAGAGTTTATTTTGATGATATTGCTTCGTTATCTGGTCCTAAATACAGCGCATACAAATTTCACTCGTTTGAAATTTTCATCGAGACATCACCTCAAAATGATGTAGCGATGTTTGTTCAAATAATGTTTGTTATTTTATATCTTAATTTTTTAAATGCCTAGCAGGTAATTATTTTCCTCACTTTGAGAAATAAGGTTTCAGAACTTTATTTTATGCCCAGACGCTCCACTCTTGCAAGTTAATTAACAAAGATCGACTACCTCAGAGTTCAACAATCTGAAGCCATGTTTGCAATCATAACACCCCTTGCTGTTTGGCGTTCTGGAAAAAATCAGACTCCCATTTGAGGTGAACATAATTTCCACACCAGAAGATGGAATACAAATTACAAAGTCAACCCGAGTCTGAGCGTACGAGGGGATACAAAAAACTGGATGAAAGGAGTCAATACAAATAATGTAATGTAAAAAGGTCAAACGCATATCACATGGATGGCAATCTTGTTAAATTTATTAGGTTCATTACGAGTGCTCAACTTGACTGTCCGGCTGATAAATACAACGAATAATCCCTACTTGTAAACTTGAAATTTCGGTAACATAAACGTCTTTATTAATACAGATAATTTTTCATTCCGTCTGCTCAGGTAAATATACAGTATCTGACTTGGCTTTGAAGACTCTCTACTGTTAATATACAGTATCTGACTTGGCTTTGAAGACCCTCTGTTGTTAATATACAGTATCTGACTCGTCTTTGAAGACCCTCTACTTGACATATCCACAGGGAAATTTATCCAGAGGCAAGACCGCGGGATCTGGCCAGCCAAAAGGATTCGGATCGATAGAAGAAAACATTTTCGATGCAGTTTCCCAGCCAAGCCACTACAGGGAGATATGTGCGAGCAGTCAAAAACCATTTTATTGAGACCAAACACCTGAATAAAGGTCTTTAATTATTAAAAGATCAAATACTCTTTTAATTTTCAATTGAAATAAATTGAAGTATTGCTATTCAAAAATCCTTCCTGCTCAGTAGTTAGTTGACCTATATTGAAAGTTCAAATTTGGATGACGGTAGTTTAAAATATAGGTAGGTAAAGTATCAATGTTACCAGAAAGAAGTTAACTATGTGTCTATTCGTGAATTTTTTCACCTTTTAACATTAGTCAATTTACAGTACAGCTGTTGTTATCGTCATGACGAGTTTTTGTAAGTCACTCTTGTTGCAATTGTGACTGAATATAAGCGCCTTCTGGGAGTTGAATATAATATACCGACTGTGTTCACTTTTGAGGTGTTACCTATGATTTTGTAAATATGCTTTCAATAATTTCAATTTCTAAAAATTTTGAACTTACATTCACACCCAGCAAAGAGTACGCTTGCAATGCAATAATTTCATAGAAAATATATCTTTATTTGATAGCCCGTTTCTTTCGGCTTTTCTTCCGCTGGAACAAGTGAAAGGTCAGTGTTGGAACACGAGTGCGATGTTTAGTTACCGTCGGGTCGAGCTTGTGATCGTCACAGTCACCGTGGTGTCGAGTTAGCATTTCACTCGAGTTAAAAAGGCACAGAATGCATCAATTCCTTTCAAATGGAAGCCGATGCAGGAGACAGCTTTTAGCAGACGCAAAAAAATGAATTCTCAGGAGAAGACCAATTTAAGTGGTCCACAAACTTTTATACAGATACGTGAAATACTTCTCGAGTCGAACAAAGATGCAGCTTCATGCGTAGGAGCTTAAAAACACAACCTTGTTTGAGATTGCCTCTGCCTGGGTTTGCACACAGCCTTCATTGGGCACAACAAACACAGCTTGACAAATACCCCTCTCCAACACTTGACTCATATCACTCCCACAAGAACTGGGGTATTTTTTCTAGTAAGAGCAGTTTCAGCTCCTACAAGCAACAATTAAGGGGTAAATTCGTACACGTATTTATCTACTGATACATATCAGGGATATTCTAGATTTAAAGCATGAATTTGGAGAGCGAAGTTGGTGAGAAAGTGAAAGTAGGTCGTGTAATAATTAGAGTTCGTATTTTCCATGTAACATGGAAATGATCTTGAGGTTTCGTCCCAGTTCTTTAGTGAGGGTTGCTTGTATTATGGGATATTTTTACACTTCTTAACATAATTTTTACTGAATAATGGTTCCGTATCACCAGTAGGGCGTGCTCTTACTTTCCAAAGAATTATTATTTTACTCGCAATGAAATTTAAAGAATTTTTAACCGAAATGACTGACCTCAAAGGATTAATTTACAAAAAAAAAATATTTGAGCCTAAAATTAGAACACTCTGTCGTAAGCATGTTGCATATTCTAAAACAATGTAAATGCACACCGTAGTTAGTCATGCAGAGGCTTATAATATATTAATATACTAGAAGATGAAATGATGACGTGGAATAATAACCTGCAGTAGTATCTGCAGGAAGTTGCAAATCAGAACATAAATTTGCGTCCATATAATCGCCTCAGCGGGGTAACATGGTCCGACGCCGACTAAATTATGCAAAGGTAAAGAACGAGTACCCTCACACAATTGCGCCCTTGCAATAAAGTCTAAACGGATTGTAATGAATAAAGTTATAAATATTGGAGGGATCTGAAACGCACAACTAGCTCTGAAGAGACGAATGTTCGGGCCATTCCGCCAAATTGGCGGCCATTTATTGGCAAATTTGGCAAAAAATACGAGAGTTCCATTCTTTCCTGTGAATAAAAGGCCTTGGTGTCCATTGATTGTACACAAGAAACGATCGGCAACTAGGCATTATGTTGAAAGACAATATTTTATAGTCAATTAGAGTTTTAAACGCACTAGAACATCTGCTGCCATTATATTTCCAGCAAAATATCTGCTAAAAGCCTCATACTGCGTTTTTTTTTGGAAAAAATACTGGAGTCAAATTTTTAGCTAATTTTACACAACAGTCGTGCAGTATCATTTTCATCATTGCCTTCGGAATTTGCTTTCTGGTTTATGCATAATTTCCAGCAGGCTTATTTAATGTTTTTTTACTCTACCATATTTAAAGACATGTTTCATTTTAGTCACACAGCCCGACACTAATGGCCTCTAAAATTAAATTAAGAATATGCCATTAAACTACACTCAAAATCAATCACAGGTCTTAATTTAAATACTTTCATATCGCTGGAATCCAAAAATTATTGGAGTAAATAAATATATGACAGAGAAAATTAAGAAGACTGTAAAATGTACAAAAATGCAGTTGATTTTTAATTGCACTCTATGTCACTTGAAAGTGATTAACAGAGTAGTTTTCGTCAAATTTTATTCACATTCAATATAACATACGTAGACTTTTGGGCTTGATTTTAATTTAAATTTCCTTCAAAGTTTAACTTGCCGGATGGATAGCGTTGTAAACTCCATTGTTGTAGAGAGTCGCAAGCTCAAAATGTTTTGTACATCATGCAGGATTTCTTGGAAAAAGTTATAAATATTTTACAAGCAGCTTTAGTGGTAAGTTCATCTTGCTGCGAGTATGACTTTCTCCCTTCCAGTTCCTCACTGGTCGTGGAGAGGTGAGACACTCATTTTATCAAGTACGATATGAAATTGACTGCGGCAAGATTACTTCTCCCAAAGGGTATGAGCAGCGAGACGAAAGTTATATCTGTTTACACTCTGCGACCTGACGAAGGGCTGTTCAGCTCTACGCGAGTTGCACCAGGGTCTACAACGAGTAGCATTCATTTTACTTTCATTTTACATTCATTTTACATTCATTTGAATTCATTTACATTCATTTACATTCATTTACATTCATTTACATTCATTCACATTCATTTACATTCATTTTACATTCATTTTGCATCCATTTTGCATTCATTTTACATTCATTTTCCCATGTATGGATGCACATATGCTAATGTTAGCTACTGGTTTTACATCCGTGGTCAGGAAATGCTCATGAAGAAAAATAATGTAGTCACTTCCTCTATCGGAGGGAGTCACGCTCCTGTTTAATTTCATGCTAACTTTCGTTGGTCAAGCTGACTTTATCTCAAGTTTTTAAACAAACGATCGTTTCTTTCTATTATTCAATAGTCAAACTCATAGAGGCTCGAGCCGGCTGTATCGTCTGCCGTTTTTTTCAATCCGAGATTCAAATGACTACGAGGAAGATACTGACCACCCACCCCACTAAAGTAAAAATAGTCAACTGCTCCGTTTGTGTGTGTGCACAAGAATAGTTGAGATTGTTCGGGTTCACAAAGGCATGGATATATTGTATAGGGAGCAGGCACGCTTTTATAGACATAAACAACTCTCATTGTCTGCCTTACATGGAGAGTTCGTCCCTACAAGAAGACATGAGTTCCCACAGGGTGAGATGAAGAAACTCGACGAAAATTGCTTCGGAGTTGGCAAACATCGCCACGAGAATGTAAGCATAGCTATCTTGCAAAATTACTCGGATTTGAACATCGATACCCGAACTTTAAAGGAATTGATTTTTCATTGAAATTTCTCTAGAGCTAGCACGCATCGAAACGTGAATGTAAATAGAGCTATCTTGCAAAATTACTCAGATTTGAACATCGACACCCAAACTTTAAAGGAATTGATTTTTCATTAAAATTTCTCTAGAGCTAGCACGCATCGAAACGTGGATGTAAATAGAGTAGATCTTTCGTGAAACTACCTTCAAGTTGGCATGGATCGACACGTGAGATGTAATGGAGCCGTTCAGAGGCATCGAATTGCAGAGCCGTTCAGAGGCATCGAATTGCAGAGCTGTTCCCCTGAACTCTGGGTTTAGGTGGTCAACGGCAATTAATGACCATGCGAAGTGAGACTAGCCAGAAATTTGAAGAGAAAAATATTAAAATTGGTCACGCCGTTAATGTATATGAACAGGATTTTCTCGCTTCTCTTCTCAGGGTAGCGCTGTTTATAATGATCGATCCAAGAGCTGCTCTTCAGGTTATGTGCCTGTATTCATGTTTAGTATTGAAAAGAGGTCCATGTTCCACTGAGTACATTTACATTTTTTCCTTTAGACAATTCATTCCCCAGATGAAATATGTACTGAAATTACTATGACACTTTGTGATCTTTCTGGAGCGCAAAGAAAAAACTAAATTTTTTTGAGACGAGCCATATAATATTGATACTTCTATTGACGTCCTTCCTGTCTCCTTCTTAATGGTTTAGAACATGCAAAACACGCCTGAATCTTTGA
Organism: Orchestia grillus; assembly: GCA_014899125.1. Classification (NCBI taxonomy): domain Eukaryota; kingdom Metazoa; phylum Arthropoda; class Malacostraca; order Amphipoda; family Talitridae; genus Orchestia; species Orchestia grillus. Next base: position 27,409 of record VOMN01040786.1, read on the forward strand.
CTTAGTTTGAAAACTGAATTAACAGTTCATCTGGAATTGATCTAACAAATTTGAAGGAATATGACGCACGTTTTCACAGTGAAAAAGAAATGAATTGGCTACGATCTATTTTTACTCACTATTTTCACGTGGAAATTGAGGAGCTAGCAGCATCGGTCACTTCGAGTGAATATTATCTATAATTACGATCTTAAAGTGTTCAAGGAAAATCCATTGAGCCTCTTTGCAAAATATGAACTATTTACTAACTACTAAGGCCTTGCTAAACGTTTTAAGAAATATTTGGAGGCCATGAGAGCAGTAGCCAAAAATAATCTTTGGAAAATAAAAAAAAATAATCAACATTCAATAGAAATTCTTTTGTTATGCTTTGAGTGATTTGAATATTGATAATATGAAAGAACTAAAGCATAGGTGCACAAAATCTTTTTACGTAATTGAAAGTCAAAGATGAGGATGGGCTTCTCACCTTTTTGTTGCAAAATCAATTAGTTGTAGGACGCTAAATTTTATTTTTAAATTGAGGACTTAAGCTGTCGTATCAGATAAGTTCGCGAATGGACTTATTCTTATTCTAAAATTTGTACGAAAAAATATAAAGTTCTTGTGCAGAAACGGTAGCACGCACCCACTCTAAATGACACAGTTTTCGTGTGAAAAATTAAGACTTTTGCAGCCATATCTGATAGCAAATGTAATAAATACACAGACAAGGAAGAATAAAAAAGGTTTAGCAATGCATTCAGAAGTTAAAATCGGCGTTTGTACTGATTTAGGTTAACAGAAAATTTTGCGCTCTGCAAATCAGTCACTTTCTTGCCGTCGAAATACCCAGATGGCTGAATATAATAAGGGCTTCTGGCGCCTTTGCTGCTATGTCGATCAGAACCCCTGAAAGAGAACGACTGAATCCGAGCACACAAATTCCATCTAAATACAGCGGCGTAAGATGATAGCTATTAATTAGGGTCGGCTGCTGGATGCGTCCATTTGAGACCGCTCGCTCCAAAGTGAAGTAGGAAATGTGAGGTCAATCTTACTTCCATGTGAGGCCAATCTTACTTCCATGTGAGGCCAATCTTACTTCCACGTGAGGCCAATCTTACTTGCATACAATATACTCACAAATTTTTGTGAGAAGCGAGCCAGCTTGTGCAATGAATAGCTATGATTAATTCGTAAGAACTGAAAGTGTTGAAGGAATGCAGGTGAGTACCCCTACTAGCACCAGCTCGTATGGAGCCCTGCTCTTTCTAAGTCGCAGGTAATCGGTCTGACACTAACCTTATTAGGACAAAATACATTCACAAACATTTCTCCAATATTGTTGCTGACATTAACGGAAAGATCACAAAAGAAAAACCGCCTTTAATGTCTCAAAATCTGTGGCCTCCTGCAGGACCGGTCGGAGGCAGTACAGAAAAAGTGAAAAAGTCCGCGACAAGCCATTTTCCTTTCTGCATAGTCGCACCTCAGCCGGGCTCAGGCGAATTAAAAAGAACAGAAAAAGAAAACATCCTCTTGTAACCAAAGTCTCTCCTGTGCATTTCTGAACACTCGTATGACTCAAGGAAAAAACCCCGGAAAAAAATATCCTCGGCCTACGCTACAGAGCCGTCGAGGGAGAGAGAGTGAAAGGCTGCAGCTGCGGCCAGGTGGCGTGTGGTGTTTGTGCATGTGTTTACGAGAGTTTCGTTTGTGATATTGTGCAAACACATGCATCCAGCTGTGCCACTGTAATGCAGTGTTAATAGTTTATTTAATGTTTGTTAATCGGTTTCGAGGGGCTTTTATGTCCGCAAATGTGCTTTGTTGGAAAGGTAAGAGAGATTCATCAACAAGGGTAGTCGGTACATGGGAAAGCTTGAAAAATTGAGAATGAAGTACCTGAATTTTGCGCCGGATTGTTATTCAAGAATCACACTTTTTAGTTGAATTATTCTCGTGAATTCATCGTGCGAATTTACATCATAATAAATTTAGGATAATAACTAGGACCTTAACTAACCTAAATATTCAGAATTTGTGTTCTGGATGGTGAAAACTAAAAATTATATTACCGTATGAAAATGAGTCTTATTCCAAAAATAAATGCTCAGTTTTACAAGCATGGAGTATGCAAGTGAGTTTAAAGATACTGTATCGCAAATACTCTCCCCTAAAAAATGACGAAATAATTAACATCGCAATCAAGAGAACTTGAATATGAGAAATACTTTGCCCTAGACGTATTTCTCGCAACGGATCAAATACAAATCAACTCGTGCTGCAAAATAAAAATAATAAGCTTTCATTTAAAAATAATGCTTTATTAGTGTTTAATTATGTTTTTACATGTTTCGTACTCATTTAGTTGAGCATTATATAGCCGCTAATTAAAGCAAGCAAAAGACAGAGGTCGTCGCTTACCTAGGATTTGACGGTGGCCATCACCTGCAGTAATGAAATACTTCTGCCTAATTCAGCAGAGTTGTTTCTGATGACCGATGCCACGGTCAAAAAATCACCGTACAACACTGACAATAATTGCCCCTTGGATTACCCGTAATTACAGGGAGCCCTGGCACGCTCAGAGTACTTTAATGAACGATCAACGGACTCTGAACGAGTTGAGATACGGACAGTAATATCAACTATACAATCCTATTTTCAATCATACCACTCATTTAGATGCTGAAATGTTGACGTTCAACCTTCGTAAAGTTGAAGTAACTTTGGTTCAATTTCATATGAATGACTACTTGTTTTAAAGAGCCTAACGTTTTCGAATATTTATAGCTACATTTCATTAAAAATAAAGCTAGTAGGAACATCACACGAATTCGGAGTAACAGCTCTTGAATGTTTTTTTCTTCCTGCATGAGGCCAACGGACCATTGCAAATTTCAAGGATCAGGAGTGAATTACTAGTAATAAAACACCGAATTAAGAATCAAAGCTCCAAATTAATGTCAACTCTCGGATCATGGCAATTATTGCGTAAATTTAGCCTTTTTGGAGGTATTTCAGGAGCCTCCATGTCGAGTAAGCCACATCTCATTATCTGATCTAGGACTCTCATTTCCATAATATTTTTACATTTAACTTTGATGTACTGCTAACATTTATTTATACTCGTATTAAGCCGTCTGAACTGGTTTACGCTCAACAGTTGAACATAACCTTTCTCTATTTGCTATTTTCGAAACTTTAGAACTTCAATATATAATGCTCATTCTTCAACACAGATTTACATCCAACCAATTCACAGGGTACACAACTGAACCATTCGATTTTATGTTTTCATTTTTAAAAACAAAATGAACACAGTTGTTATTTAGCCTGCCCCTTCAATTTAGTTACCAAGCCATAAAATTCGCTCCTGGCATAATTAACCGTTCATTCTCTCGAGCTTCAGTAGGCTTACTATTGAAGAGAGTTTATAGTGGAAAACAATTTGCGCTTCGTGAAGTACATACGCTGATCAACCTGAACACAAATGACGTATGAATGGACACACGTGAATTCTCTGTTGAACAGTAGAGTCGCTATTGAAATATAAGAATATTTTTAAAGTCATTTTACAGATTTCGAAGGCCTTTCGAAGTTATCAGGCCTGAACCGTGTACAAAACACTAAAATTTTTAAGGCCTTTACTCGCGTTCACGATTTAAAATTGCAACTCTCACAAAAACTCTGCCAGACCTTTATCGTAATAGCAAAGAATGAAAAATTCGAGACGCGTGTTTGCGGAGGGCGCAGGCGTGCGCCTGTGCGTGTGCGTTTAATGAAGTAACATTAGAGAACGTCGTGAGCCCAGACTCACGCGTTAAATTTTTTTAACAACGTTAGTGCATAACCTAGCTTGATTATACTTATCGTATGAAAATTTTGGGAGGTTGATAATTTACCTTTAACATCATATATTTGATGTAACGTATGTTTGATCTGGTAGCTGATGTATTGCTTGATGGAATAAACTTTCTCACGTAGTTAGTTTGAGATGCATAAATTTCTTTTTTAGAACGTCACACTAAAACTACAATATCTGTGTTAGCATTTTCTTTCACGGCATTAAGCTTAGGTATTCTGAGCTAACAGGTCATATCCGAGTCTAAATTTTATCAAACGATCTTATGAAAGCCGAAAACTGTGCAAAACAAATGGTATAAGGAGCAATTCTCCTTCAAGTATTTTCCTCGACGATAATTCAAGAGGCCTCTCTGTTTGCAGCAGCTCGCAATGTTAATGCTTTTGAAGCAACGTCAAATAACCTGCGGATACCAGATGTTTTCCAATTCAAAACGCTGCGATAGTGAATGGTGTGCACCACTAAGCCAGTAACATTGATTCCACAACATAGGTTGAGTGGCAACCCCGCGGGGAGTATAAAGGAGTCGTGATATTGAGCTGGATACTTTTCTTATTTTTGAGTCACGGCTTTTGACTTCTCTTTGTATTTGGTCATTCTTCTTAATAAGAAAGGCGCTGTTGTGACGTTGAGACCATTGTCTTCCCGAGTTACTGAGAAGTTTATACCAAAGCTCAGGATGTATTGGCAAAATATTTAGTGAAGCTTTGAACATTTCTATTGCGCACTATTTTCAACAGCGCATTTAAAATCTCAGAATATAGAAAATTAATGTAGAACATTACACATAAACCTGGAAAAGAATGATTTTCAAACGGCATTCCAATATCGAATATTTCTATGCAATATCTGCAAAAATAAAAAGCAAATAAATTACGCAAATATTCACCGATATTATTAAGGTGAAATTTGACGTATGCCTAGGTAAAAATGGCATTACCTATACCTGTCTCGAGAGTTCATCTACTCACGTCGAGCAGCTCCATATTAGGAACAAGAGTGCGTACGTCATTCTCCCGCTTGTTAAAGACGAGCATCGAATTTTGACTTGGAGTAATTCTAATCAATCGAGAAATTACCTTTTTTCAATTTGATTTTAATTTTAATTTTTATGAGCGAGACAAACCAGTCTTTGAATTTCCTACCAGGATGCCACATGTCTATCTTCGAAGGCACAGACAACAAACACAAGCTGTGCCATCCATCACTGGAGAGCAAGCGTGTCACGAGCAGCAAGCAGCAGGTCGGAGCTGTCCTAAAAGGCTCGGCGCAAAGTGAAAATGCAGCCCCAGTGACGACGCCGTGTTGCTTAACGCACCTCCACCGCCGCTCTGAGGCGCGCAATGGACCGTTTACGGCCGGCCTTCACCCTCTCAGAGGCGGCCACCCGACCGTGGACCGATCACCCCGGGAGACGCGAAATAATCAACAAAATTGCAAGGGAGTTTAATGGTGGTTCGGTGTCAGAAGAATGGTGCGTCTAGCTCGAGCTCTCGAGTATTTTTGATGAAAATACCATCAAAAAAGGCATAGCAATTAGGATTTTTTCTCATTCAGGTATTGATGCTTTATTCGATGAATAATGATCAATAAATCGTCTGTCAACGTCCTGATTCTTAGAATGAAAGTAGAGGATTTGAAGAATTTACGTGATACAATTTTCAACGGGCTGATTCTTACGTAAAGAATTTATTAATAGTTTCCCCAGAAAAAAAATGAACGTATTATCGCCTACCTAAAGTATCTAGATTGTACATTCGTAAAGTACTGCATGTCCTTCCATGCCGCGGCGTTACTGATAAGCACAATTCACTGTTAAGCAAGGAATTCTTCTTTAGAGCATTTGACTTCATTGAAAACGCGTAATATGAATAGTTCTTGGGTTACACTCGCACTAATTTGCATTGACCCGGAAATTTTATGTCTAATTTTTTTTTCAATTTTGCGGATGTGCTTCATTCAACAAGTAAGGACATGTTCGAATGCTACATAACGTCTGAAATTTCTTAGAGAGAGTATGGTATATTTACTATACGGGAACATATCAAATTTGACTTGGTTTCTTGGAAGAAACCGTTTAGAATTATGAAATAAAGTATACTTTGTATACAGATTTTCAGAGCTATCAAAAATAAAAAATCCAATGACGAGACCTTTGAGTGATTCGATGCATGAAAACATCGATTATTGGAGCAGTAAAATCAATCCATTAACCTGTTAACGGCCGCTGCCCAGGTGGCGGCGGTGCATTCACAAGGTCTGTGTAGTCAATCGTGACGTGTGAATACAACGACCACGTCGTCCCAATGAGGGGAACAGTGACCGTATGAACGGCACAACTACGGCTTCCATATAGATATACAGTGATCGTGTGAATGTAACAACAACTTCGTACACATAGATATATAGACAGAGAACTTGTAAATGCATCCCCGTCAATCTTTTCCACCGAATCTTCTATAATTATCTGTAATTTTTTCCATTTAGTATTTTGTCAATAATCTTGTAAATATATTGGAGAGGAGGCGAAAAACTTAGACTGAAATCAACCACGGCTTTACGTCAACATACGTGGACAGTTATCGTTAGCGTGTAAAAATATATTGTAGGTTATTCGTACTTTAGCTTTGTCTAACAATATATCGCACGTGAGTTTGATTTGATTTCACACGTGACTGCTTCATAATTGAGCTAGCACACAGCTCTGAGTTGAACCTTGCACAGGTTAACAGTTTTTGGCAACTTGAAGAGTCTAACTAAAAATTATTCGCATAACAATACCGACAGTGCAATGAAGTACAGCTTCAGTTCGATTTACCTCATGTGATATTAATGATAATGGAATATCTGTAACTGATGTACGACTAAATAATAAAATTCTCAAAACGCGCTCCCTTCAAACATGAAGTCGTATTAGGAAAACTAGCAAACCTCCTCGACCACGCAATAGACGAAAAGAATAAGCGGAAGCCGATATGGAATGAACAAGTCAATCTCGCGCACTCGTGTCATATTAAGTCATACAAGTGCAAGAGTAGCTCATTCCAGTTACAAGAATTCAATTTTGGTCGAGCTAATTCTCTCTATTTGCCAGGCTATAACAGTGGGGGCCCTTGACAAAGGTTAATGTCTCTCACATAAACTGCGGAGACTGCAACGCAGAGTAAGTAGTGATCCAGGCGCGGCGACATTCGAAGCGCAACGGAGGGGCTGTCTAAGACGAAGTTCAGCGGATGCGAGATGATTAGGCGTATGGAACCCATTGTTTAAATCAGTATTAGGGCACATTGTGCAATGAAAGGTTAATGGGAGGCAAGAGTTTGCACAGTGATTTAGTACTTTACATCCATTGTTGGGGTGTCTCAGTCATGACTGCTTCAGCCCAAGCTCGGACACACTGGATTCTTTGTTAAGTCCATCCTATCAGAGCGCTGAAAACAATGCAGCTACATACAAATTGAGAAGTCGAGAAGACTTGTGAATCTTTACTCACAATCCCTGTAAGCCTAGTGCATGAATTAAGGATTTGATACTTCTTCAGAAGTGGAAGGAAAAGGAATTAAGTTACGAAAGTGTGATGACAAGATTGAAGCTCTGAAATACTTGCTCAAAAATTAGAATTTAAATCAAATAGAAAAACCAACGACCTTCAGAACAAGCTAATAGGTCTGTGCTGCATCTCTTTCTACGAAATTATCAAAATAGGCGGGGCTTTCTCTTCCAAAAATACACTATTGGACTTATACTACGATTTTAAAATGATGAAGTAATTTATTATATATAATTACAAAAATACTTACGAAAGCTCAATATCATCCATAGTGAATATTTTATAAACAGAAATGAGTAGCCTAACAGACTATGCTCATCTTTAATCGCGTAAGTACAATGTTCGGTCGTAAAATATTTCTATTGAGGTATAAATATTACCCGACCGACTTCAGTATTTCCCATGATGAAAGAAAATACAACTTTACTGTCTTTTGTTTCGTGTCTATTCACTACTACGACTAATAATAAATTTATTAGTGCCCCTAGTCTCGCGTCTCATGGAATGAAATATTGAGTCTGTATCTACAACAACTTGCAGAGGGAGAAACCCATCCTAAAAGGATCCTTGTTGTTGCGACACCGCTATCTTCGACTGCAGGTGCAAGCAAGTTAATGAGTAGTCAATGAGATACATGCTTCTTCAGTGTAGCTTGATATTAGGTTCTGCTTTGAAATGTGACAAGAAATAAATCTAGGCTTCAATAAAAAACACAAAAGAACGCACGAAACTCTTAGAAGAGTGGGTGTAATTCTGCTTTATTCTTGCGCGCGATTACTAGTTCGTGTTCCTATTTTTTTGTAGTCATGTTGACCGCTTGCATCATTTCACTGCAAAAAAATTAATTATTCTGTGCATCGCACATGGTTTTCTTAACTGCGCGAAGTGATAGTAAATCTTCGTCGATGCTCCAAGTTTTTTTAAGTGATTAGTCAGCGAAAAAGACTTTACAGAATTTTCAGTTGGCTGAAGAATTGACTGCTATATAACTAAAAGTCCTTAAGATCAAGTACAAACAAATGGAAACACATTTTAATAAAAAATTTATCTTGAACCATATCCTGATAGAATTTATATGTATTTGTACAAATTTCAGAAGCTGTGTAAGACTTGATTTTATAATTTTAGATGAGATTAATTCTGAGAAACACATCTAGATATTATTTCTACAAATACTGAATTCCTAAGTTACATCTTAAGGATAATTGAGGAACTTCTTCTAGGGATTTACTTAATTTTCCGAGCTTTCGAGTTGTTGGACACAACTCGTGATCAAAATTTTGTTCCCTTGATAACGAGTCGAGTACAACTCGAAAGCTCGGGAAAATAAATCCTCAGAAGAAGTTCCGAAATTATCCCTAATATATATATATATATACATATAAACATTGATATATACATATGTATATATCAATGTTTAAATACAGTACAAGTTTGTTTATAAAGTATGGGCTCACGAGCTATTTCGAAAGAACATCACGACTAGCGAGAGTGTTCTAATATTATCAGAATCGCAACGCAACCACGTACCTCGAATGCCACTAAGGACAGAAATTTTTATTTCAGTCCTTCTAAGGACAGTCATCACGTTAACAAGATTGTGCGGCTGAATGCCATGCTGTTGCAGCTCAACGCGACGCTGCTGGAGGACGTAGATGGATAGATCATTAGCTAGTTTAGAATTCCCTATCCAAGTGTAACGTGATCCAAAGAGAGCAAAGGGAAGGGACCATTTAGCAAGCGCTGTAGAAAGCGGAGAAATCTATACGTAAGGCGAGCTCCCACACAGCATTCTCTGCGTATAGACGGAAAATACAGAATGAAGAGTAAGAAAAGACAAAGAAGAGATGGAAGAGGAAAGAGAAAGTGTGAAAATTGGAACAAGTTAAACGGGCAAGAAAGTTAGAAGCCCCAAAGGCCTACCTAACTCTAAGATAACCTTATGGTGCCTCCTGGGGACGCCAGTCCCCATAGCATACGATAGACAAACCTAACTTAACCCTATTGCATATCCTGTGAACCCTGAGGGGGAAAGAGGATGTAAAACCGAAAGATTTTAGCAGCGACGATGTAACGATGTCGTGTGGTGATGCATGGGACGATCTGTCAAGTCCCGACAGCAGCATACGAGGGGTAGCTTGCGCGTTGAATTCAAAACGATAGACGCCCTTCTTGAGGCGAGTTTTTACTGCGAAGGGGCTTTCACAAATCGATATATCTCTTATATGACCGTAGAGGAGTAGGTGTTGCGTACGTTGGAGAGGCATCTAAACTTCAAGATAATGAAATTCTGTTTGCTCAACTTCGTGCGTTTTTCTGGGCTAAAAAAGTTAAATGAATGGTAAAAAAATTTATGACATGCATAGCAATTAATTCTGAACATTTACTTCTGCGAAGAAGAGCGTGCTCATCATAACTTTCACTGAGTATTTTGGAGAACCATTTCGTTATTCAATGCCGGTGTACTACCTTTATTGGAATCCGGTATTGAATTTATGAAGTTTTGAACGTTTGTAATTTGTTTTCCAGATTTAAAGTTAGCTATAACATTTCACATAAACTCGCAATGCTCGATGTAAAATTTTTAGGTTTCTTTCCGGAAAATATTACCTGAACTTAAAGGCTTGTAGCAGACCCCTTGGACACACGTGACAAGCCCTCCTAAATTAGTACGATAAGCTTTAATAAGAAGTGGGCGAAATCACGCTCTTTAGATTAATCTTTTCAGAGTTATTATTAAAGGTCAAGCAAATACTTCCAGACGAAGTATGATTGGATCAGATACCTAAAAACATTTCTCACTGTAGTTTTCAACGGAGGTTATCGTGTGCCGACGTAGTTGGCTACAGTCCGGACAACTGTACTATTCGGAGATTCTTGAAAAAATTAAGGGTGCTTAACTTAATTCAATATATAAAATTCAATTATAATGTGTACTCAAAGCAGTTGAAGTTCGATTTCACACTATTTCTTAAGCGCTGAAGAAATTCAAGTTCAGGAAACAGTACGTTACAGCAAAAAAACATAAGCTTATTGAAACGGCATTTCAACTATAATGGAGATTAAGGAAGAGCAAACAGATGGGAGGGCTGTACTACCAGCAAGGTTCTTAGCACGTGCAACTGTAAATTCGAGTTTTTTGAGGAACAGCAATTAAAATATTTGACAAGATCCCCTCGAAAAGCATTAAACCGTTGGCTACAGAGCGATGCTCTCAACGCATGCTATTGAATGCAAATTCGAAAGAACATGGCGAACAGCTCCATCAGTTGAAGAGCCGAATCAGGCACGAAACTTCAATTGCAGTCTTCATTTGCATAACGAGTTGCCAATTTAGATTAACATCGTCCACTCAGCCATTCATTATGATTTACGTGTTACAGAATACGAGTGTGATTTCTCTTACGACAGGTTTTGTAGAAGTAAACATCTGTTCAGTCAGGACCGAACACGTATGGAATGTACTAGGAATGATGGGAATTTGGGTTTTCAATTCAATCGAGCTTTTTTTTTGTACGAGTGAACAGCTTTTATTTATCGATAATAAGCTGGAAGTTTTTGCAATATGCTGATCAAAATGATAGAATTAGTGACATTCGTTAGATAGTTTTATTAATATGAGTTATTCCATTTTTAGACATTCAACATACACATTACTCGATAATTTAAAAAGCTATGGGTCCGATATCACACAAAGTAGTACATTCATCAACAATGATATACTTTAAATTGAAGAGTTTCGAGAATAAAATATTCAATTCGGAATAATTTCTGAACGACTACACAACGACTAACCAGCGACGTTTTCATCACAAAAGCTGCGGTTCATGGCAACAGCATATTGCAAATGGTGATCGATTTTTCATCTTGAGATGCAGATGGGCATCCCTGGGTCTATTCTTAATGCAAAACAAAAGTCTGAATGACTTCATCTTAGAGCATCATATAGTGAGATATGATAGAGGAAAGATTGATCAATGATTGAGTAATTTCACTATAAAATTAAGCACACCAACAGAATAATAGCCATGATATAATAACCATAGATGGTTACGGTAAGGACAGAGGACACTGCCAGCACACGAACAGAGTGATAACCATGATATAATAACCATAATTGGTTACGGTAAGGACAGCGGGCACTGCCAGCACACCAACAGAATAATAACCATGATATAATAACCATAATTGGTTACGGTAAGGACAGCGGACACTGCCAGCACACCAACAGAAGGCCTCAGGTAAAGCAAACAAATAAACGAAGGATGTTGAATTAAAAATGACGAAAAAACTTAAAATGATTGACTGTATGAGCAACAGAATTAAAGTCGCGGATACTGTGACGTGATAAAGATTATAAACGAGAAAGGAACAACCCATACGAAACGGTAAATATCGGAAAGATCATGAATAAGTTGTTCCCGTATATATTAGCATCAACGTTCATAAATAAAATACTAAAATGCCAGTAATATCCACGGAGTAGCCATATCATAATGATGAAAATCGAAACTTCACGTACAAGGGATAATACTTAAATGTCATCCCAGCCAATCGCACCACACCGTGGAGGCCCAAAGCTCGTTTCAGCTTCCAGAGCTGCTGTGAAAGCCACACTGGAAGGTCGCTTGAATTATCGGGTACGGAACCACCTGTCCGACTCCTTTACATTGAATCCAATCTTTTCCTTTGACACGATATCAAAAATTGCAATCAGACAATTCACGCGTGTATCTCGAATATATATATATATATTCGAGAATATATATATATACGTTATATTTGAATAAAACGAGTACATAACAAATTAAACAAAGATCATCGGTGAAAAGCGCAAATGGCCGACCACGAACGACGGAATAGTAATAAATGCCCGAGTTATATGAAAAAGGCGCCGTAATTAATGTGGGGCTTAGGTTAGCCCCGCTGTATGGTTATCCTTTCAGGCAACGAAAGATTTGCATATGAAGTGTTCGAGTGCCGGCGTCTGCGTACATTAATTGACTTCAGAGGTCACGCTACGTCGTCAGGGTCTGAAACTGCGGCCGAGGCAGGACCTTTACTGTGTGAAAGCTTATTGACGGTGTGGCGTAATAACAAAAAGACAAATCGAAGAAAAGCAAATAGGCAAAGAAGCTAACACACTGACTAAGAGACTGATTGGCCAGGAAGGGTATTGACAAAGAAGGTTATTGACTGGGAAAGAAAAGCCTTAATGGCGAGGAATCTTGCAGACAGCTTTAACCCAAAACCTCCGTCCAAACTTGAGTCGGCGTACCGTTGATGCTTGTTGACAGAGTAGCTGTCATTAGACAGGTACGCGTATTGACAGAGTAACAATAGACTTATTGAAAGACGAGCTGTAGAAGCAAGCCCTTCAGCAGACTCCTCTTTGATGTGGGGGAATCATTCAGCAGACTCCGGTTATAAAAGAATTTTTTAAGAAGAAATCAGAAAAAGCAATTCATTGCATTTCAGTGTGTTATGACTTCAGCTTTCAAGAAATTTATGTACGTCGTACGGCATCTTAAAAGATATCATTGATGGCATAATGGCAGTTCTTCAGTCGAGCTGTCGAACTGTCAAGTAGGAGACACCAAGATTGATTCTCTGCTTGCACAAATGGTACAACAGCGCAGCTGATAAAACTTGACTAGCAAGGTAGATAGACATCACGAGTCTGGCTCTTGCTTCGTATTACAATAATAGTTCTGACAGATGAGCAGCCTGAGATGCAATCGTCAGTATCCTTTTAGTTCCGAGATCAGCACACTGGACTGCGAACGATATTTAGCACTTCAAGGTACGGATCGAGTGCTCTGGAGTATTGGCTTTCAAGCCCTTATTACTGACGGCTGTAATGGTAGTGTACTGTCTAGAAACTCTGCCTGGCTTAGAAAGTTTCACTGTCTGGGTAGCTAGGGCTTAAAGGCCCTAGACCCTTGAGATAGACCCTTGTTTGAATTTTCTACCTTGAAGCTTCCAAAAGAGATTTTTCTACGTACACCTTTTGAGGTAAATCGGTCTAAGCCGAGATAAGGAGCCAGGCTGATGGCATTCTTGTCTTAAATACAGACTGCTTAATGGAGTCAAAGGGAAGTAGCCAAATACATTGACGTTATTGGACAAAAACGAGTCAATTTTGAGCGTGTACAAATAGGGTATTCATTAGCACCGCCGAGTAGAACTTATCCTTCATAAACTCGAGTATTAACGCCAGAACAACTAAGAACTGAATCGAGTATTTCTCATTTCACTTACATAGAAAATTAATCGTGGTTGAATTACGACAAACATATTTTCATCCGTACTCTTGAGTTTTAATGAAAGTCATGTCTGAGCATCAATCGCAGTAGCTGGAAGACAATTACAAATTACAACTACAACGTTCGCACACGCAACAAATGCAACGACGAGACTTCTGGGTGTCGAAGAGTAAATTCGTGGACAGTCGAGGACACGACGTCGTCCATTACTTTCACTGGGACAAGCTGCCGGCCCCGGTCAACACTGTCAAAAGAAAGCGCATCAAAATGCACAACGGCTCTCACGTTGTGTCGCTTACACGGGAGAAAGGGAAATGTTCCTCTCTCAGTGTGACATTCCCGTTTATTCGGTAGATAACGGTAAAAGTGCTAAATCTGTAGAACCAACTGTTACAAAAAAGGCTCCTTTAGTACTCAGAAGGGAGTGCTACTACAGAAATACTAATTCAGATCGAACGTGAACTTCTGGATCACCAAGAGTTGTCATTCAAACGCAAAGTTATGGCGTAGCTTAAGCCTTGCGGCTTAATATCAGGACTATATATACCTCAAAGCCAGAAGTAACGAGTGCCTTCCGTTGAAGTAAACTCACTTTTAGAGCGTCGGCTTCACTTTTAGATAAAAAATGATCAGAAACTCGGAGGTCTGTGAATAGGAAAGTGCACGATCTTCACCACTCCTTTAAGCAAATTTTCAAAGCTCTCTTAAAACTTAAATTGTATGCATGTTGCACTTTCAGTCCACGATGATGCCAAAAATGCTCAACCTCTTCCCGTTCCCTCTGTCTACGCGACGGTACTCCATCGCGCCCCCAGCAGCACGCACCTCCGGTCCAGCACATTATAATGGCAGTTTGAGCGCGAGATCCCGCAGCGCTGAGCGATGTTTTGGACGCCACACCATCCGTTCCTGTCCATTGTTGTCTAGTCCAGTCCCTTGCGGAGCACGACCAAATTTGTCACCAAATCTACGTTCTGAAGTCGTAGCTGTTCTCATATTTAAAGAGGCCTTTTGAGATTATACTAAAATACTCTTCAAATACCTTAATTTTGCATAAAATTGCTCGGAGACGATATACAGTACATACTTGAACACAATGTTACATGAAAAAACAGATCCTCATAGAATATCGACAATGAATCAATATCGACAAATAATTTTGTTTACATCTACTCCAGCGACAATAGCGTAAACAGTTACTAATAACATCTGTTCATTGCCTGGCGAAAATAGCAATGTTTACGTAGAAGTAAGAAAGAAAACCCTGTCATCGAATTTCAGCGCTTTACCTAAGGCTTCAGCTTTCAAAAAGTTTGTGTACCTCGTATGGAATCGTTAAAAGCCATCATTGGTGGCATAACGTTTCTCTCCAGTCGAGCTGAAAATTAAGTGCGAGGCACGAAGAGTATATCGTTGCTTGCACAGATGGCATGGCAGTGTAGATTGTAAGGCTTGACTAGTAAAGTAGACATCACATTGCCTAATCGAACAAATAAAAAAGACATTCGAAATTTCTTATAACGTATTCCAGTACTTCTTCTAAACTATTCTTAGGGAACACATGTGATTGAAATGGTAATTCGTATGCTTCTTCACTGTCCATCACTGCTTTAAAACAACGATCCTGAAAAAAGTGAAAAAACGCTATGTTAGAGCGCTATACGACTTGCGCTAAGTTAATAGTGGTTGGCTTTTCAATTTGAAGACACACATGAACTCTGAAACGAATTATTTCAGTCTGTATCTGGTGAAACGAAAGGGAAACTTTTATATTGATGTACGAGGGCCGGCGGCCTAACAGCATTACGGCGTCTGCTCGTCGCCGTGAAGGCCAATAATCATCATGATCTTATCTGCTTCCTGTTCGCTTGCTATTTGCTACTCAATATCGCAGAAAATACACAGATTAATAAATTTAAAT
>VOMN01040789.1:0-82206 GCA_014899125.1 Orchestia grillus
TCTATTGCCTATGGCCTATCCTATGCCCCCTGAGGGGTAGGGTTCATTAAGGAGTAACCAAACTTTTATCCCCTACACTAGATCGGAGACAATTTCACATGATTACAAGGTTAACATTACCGAACAAAACCTCTGACTGTAGGGAGTATCCTTTCGTATTCGTTCGATAGTGGACAACAAAGAAATAGTATTAGCAATAAAAAAGATATAGTAAAACTTGTGTAGGAACCGTTAGCAAGCAAAGTTTTAGAGGAAAGGAAGTAAGACAAAACTAAATAAATACATGAGCGTCAATAAATAGACCAGGTAAGGCTTTCACATCGAAACACCATTAGAACTCATTTTCATGAGCTAAAGATTGACCTCTGCATTCAAATCTAGACGGTCAGGTGAAGTTACAGCGCACGCATTTCATATAAATAGTGCCTTTTCGTTTATCTTTTGGCAGGCGTAGAACCATTTACCATAATATTAAAAAAAAATCCATATCGTGGGGACTTGGATATATTTATTCATTTACGACTGTCTTATACCTAATAAAATATGAATGCAGTACAGAAGGATCCCGCGCGCACGAGGAGTATTGAGTCAACTAAAGCGAGTCAAATCTAGTATCAGAATCCCCAACAAACTGGTATGGTCTAGAGCGAAGTTCCAGGCAACCGGTGTTCTTTAATTGCATCCTGCTTCGCAGAACGACATACAAAAAGGTTTCACACTTAATGCTATTGAAGAAAACATGTTCTTGAATTAAGTAGCGTTATAAATCACAACTTGAGACTCATATGGTACATGTTCAGGAAAAACACGGGCACGTTAAGTCATCTGAACTTACACTATGAAGTTTGAGACGCAATAAAGGCTGTCATCCCCGTAATTCTTTTACAAGCACACGAGTGGACGGAAACAGCTGCAATTTTAATGGTGATGCTTGTGGGCTGCAGAAGAATTATTAAGCCCTACTTCTGAACCGACTATTCCTCTGTGACGCTAATCGATGGACTCTGGCGTGGAATAAAGAAAATGTCATACGGTAAACAAAGTCTCTTTTAATAATAAAATCACAGTTTGTTTCAATATGAAACTACTTCATTGTCTAAATCAGGATTGGATCCAAAATGAAACTTCAAATTTTTCTGAGAGAATACATTTTACGTTTGTCTGAATTTGCTTCATTGAAATCTGAAATAATATCGAGTAGTTTGTGTTTACAGCGAGAAGGATTATTTCTGAGTACACTTTTGCATAATGCAAGGTTAACGTACGCCTTTATGACAGTGAAGACATCGCTACATCGTACACTCATTCCGTCACCACCACTGAGTTACACAACGCATTTACCAGCTCAACAACGACTATTATCTCATCTGTTGCACCTACGCTGAAGCTTTCAGTTCAACTGCAGGTCACATTAATTGAAGACTACGTGCCCAATTTTTCAATGCTACAAAAGACGGCAAACCTCGTCTTTAACGTGTCTTAAAACGCACCTAGAATTCAAGTGTTCGACAGGTTTGAGAGGCTCTCTTCCAAAGAGTAAGCCCAAAGCAAACAAGTCATGGCTGAACCATTAGCAAATATAATCCTACATACTAAATAACACTGGCATCATTAGCGCACGTTTAATAACACGCTTATGGCCCCCTAAATGAAGCTTTTAGACATCACGACACAACCAAAGGCAGCAACGTACACAAAAGCGCTATTGAGAGCTGCGTCAAGAATGATCCACGAGATCTGTTGTTTTTGCTGGAATCACGCGGCTCAAATACTGGCCCTCAGGAACTGTTGCTCTTTCTACTCAGAATTCCATTAGTTGTCTGTTTGAAAGACCATTTAGGCTTAACTTTAAAGTTACAGAGAAATAATGGCACAATCAAGAGTGGCTATCCTCCCAAAACATAGGTACGAGTATATCTTCAAATTCAAATTAGCCTGATTTAGTGCAAGGTTCATAAATAGTTCATAATGTACGAGTTTCTTCGTTTAACCTGAAGCTGCCGCACCACTTGGACACATTATAAACCTCGAAACTTCATTTGCGCAAAAATGTAATGAACCGATATAAATTTCTGGATTCAAATAATAGCTCTCAAGGATTTCCCACTTACGAATTCAAACAGATAAATAGGTATACGGGCTTAAAAGTGCCGCTCATATAATGCGAGTCTCGTTTCAAGGAATCCTGGAAAATAACGAAACACTCGATTATCACTAACGTCCCGCATGATGGTGCTAGGAAATCGCATCACTTTTGAGCATTACATCTGGGAATTATTGGCGTGACACAGCACTGGCGCTCGAGGCCTAGATGACAACAAATACTGGTAGTGCAGCAGCAGACTACGTTGTATGAGTGGAAAGGCCTGACGACAGCTCAGTGGTAACAGTGCAGTATATTCGAATAATTACAGCGATGTGAATTATCAGTTTTCAACACGATTTTTCTCTGGCTATGAATATATTCAGTATATTCAGTATGGACGGGACAACGAAAAGATACACTTAAAGAAAATAATTTCCTGTTCGTTTCCTGTCCTCTGATAAAATGGCATGTGTAACAAACCCAATCTTAAAATTGTTTATTTTTAATTCATTGGAATAAATAAGCTCAAGACGAACGAGACACGCAAAAGTTTATTAGTTCCTTCCTGTCCGACCACCCTACGAGGAAAATTTATGTTAGTACTACACGTTCGCTGCTAGGGAGGGCTAAGTTGATAGTGGTTCCCTGACACTGATATAGACTCAGTTTATGTGATAATTACCTGGACTTAATTCGACCACTGAATTTCGCTAGATAATTAAAACCGAAGAACACCCTGTATATCTTTAGCAACACCATTTTGAAGGGTACAATTATTTCAATACAGAAGGAATAAATTTGAGTCTTTGGATGAAAATATATCTTTCTCATTCAAACTTGCAAAAAAAATACCTGAGAAGTAACAGCGGCTCATATGGCTGGCAGATATTTCAAGCTGCGACTCAGAGGAAATATTCATGTATTAATTAGAGCTTGAAAACGTATCCACACCAAAGCACTTTTCATACTTTTGGACACAATTTAAAGAAAACTCAACACCCCGCAGAGGGTTTTCACTAAATAAGTGCACCAGCTCAAGCAGAAAAAAACGTCTGAAAGAATGCAATAAAATCCAAATACGTTCCTTTTAACGAAAGTGCAACAGAAAATCCCAAGTGCGGAATCTCGACGCTAGCACCAGAAACTAACTGCAGCTTGCGTCAGGGCGCTACAACTTGGCTTGCATCCCAGACAAATCAACCTAGACCATGTGTGCCGGACAAGCTACATAGGCTTCCTCGGAATATTATACTTCATCTAGCACGGCATCCAAAAATTTATTGCGTGACGGAGTACCGCGAGTCAAGGCCAGGAAGACTACAAAGATGTGAGAGGCAAAAGTGCCACCAGTACATGGTGCACCGCAGCTGAAGGCCGGAAACTCGTCCTTTGGTGACAGAGATGAGGAGGAAACTGCGCACGATACGGTGGAGGAAACTGCGCACGATAGGGTGGAGGAAACTGCGCAGGATAGGGTGGAGGAAACTGCGCACGATAGGGTGGAGGAAACTGCGCACGATAGGGTGGAGGAAACTGCGCACGATACGGTGGAGGAAATTGCGCACGATACGGTGGAGGAAACTGCGCACGATACGGTGGAGGAAACTGCGCACAATACGGTGGAGGAAACTGCGCATAGAGTAATAAGGAGCCTTGCGAGCCTCTTAACACGGTCTGGGATACGCACTGACTGATCAACAGTTTAATCTGCCAATTTACATTTTTCCAAGCTGAGTAGTGGGATTATTTCAAGTAGCAGCAGTTCTCGAACCGGCAAAGTACTACTGTACGATGGTCTTACGATAAGATATTAAATTGCAGATGAATACTCACAAACGACAAAAAATAAAATGAACCGTTGTTTGCCCTAAATATTCATAACATGAAACACAAACATTTCTTCACTGCCATCATGTGAAGGCCTCTACGTATAGCTGATGCAAGCATTTAGGGTGGGAAAGTAAAATTACCCACATTTTTGTAGCACTCCCGTACTCTTCGGTACAGCTTACATTTTTCCGTGGGATATTACGAAAGTTCTGCGGCTCGAAAAAATTATTACAGAAGCTTGCGCTCGTGGAACAATTCTTAAACATGTTATTAAAACAAATTCACCAACTGAACTTGAAAATGAACGAAATAACCTCCTGGGGGAAACTTCAAGGTCCATGAATCCTCATTTTTTCTCATTTCATGACTTGAGCGTAATTCCTTTTGTTTTATTTTTACAATTTCATAATAACCAGACAGCAGTGAGAGAAAACACGAGTCGCTTCCCAAACAACGTGCAACACGCCAATCGCTTATGTAACAATGAACTGTAAACGGATGTTGCAATCGATAGAGTTACTAACGTAGAACAGACGAACAGGCTAAAATGAAGATGAATAAAAGAATGAAGAGCTTTTTGTACGCGTCCAGAAGTTAGTGGCCTGGTTAGTGCAATTGAAGTAGCGACACTTCCAGGAACCCTACAGGAAAAATGAAATAAAATCGAAATATGGTGGTTTCTGCGAACGAAAATTAAGCAAAGGAAGCAAACCCATTCCGCTCAGGCAGCAGGAACCTCACAAGCGCAACCTGCGAAAAGCAGGAGCCTAGCAATCATGTGGGAAGAGTGACAGTCGGGTAAGGCCAGGTGACGAGGCTGAGCGTCAAGTGACAGGCGTACAAGACGCAGTGACAAGGCTGTGCGTCAAGTGACAGACGCACAAGGCGCAGTGACAAGGCTGTGCGTCAAGTGACAGGCGCACAAGACGCAGTGACAAGGCTGTGCGTCAAGTGACAGGCGCATAAGACGCAGTGACAAGGCTGTGCGTCAAGTGACAGGTGCATAGTACCGCCTGAAAACGAAACGTCACAGTGTCGACACAGGCCATGCGAGTTACGAGGCGTTAACAGCTCGAACCGCACGAGCGCGGCCTGCACGAATTGACAACTCTGCTGCAAGACGTCCTTCAGGTAAAGAAACTGAAAACCGAATTAGATTTGGCTCTAACTATACCCCGACTAATGCAAGCCTAATTGTGGGCCAAATTTCAAAGAACGTACAAATCATTAATTTTTTTCGATGAGTTCAAGACACCTTTAGAAAGTATATACTAAAAACAGTTCAAACGGTGACGCTATAGCTCAACTAAATCACTTCTTTCACACTGAGATCAGGCACGTCCAACTATAAGAAAATGGAGGACTCGAAACATTTAACAGATGAACTTATTTGTGCTTCAAACATTTTAAATTCCAGTTGAGAAAACTAACGTCTTCTCCTATTTACCTTTTATTATCAGTTGGTCAAGTGTTGAAAATATTTCAGAAATCAAAATTTAAATGAATTTAGGAATTTCCATTTTACTTTACTTTAACCTCTTTTCTAGTTTGCAACAGACAAATTGCAAGAAAAATATTTCACTACTACCTTAATATATGTACCCAATTAAACACTAACAAAAAAAAAAGAGTCGAATCCAAAAAATTTGTCAGATCCAGTGTTAAAGGATCAACAGAAAGTTCACTTTCTCATCATCCAATACTTCCATAATTCATGATGATCAAAGACAACAAAACACGAGAATACATGTCCATTACCAAAACATCCTAGGGTATAAGGTCCCCGTTACGATTTTATCTCATGAAACAGGAACTTTTTCATAAAGAAAAATCAATACGTGATGAAGATGAGATAGAATAATTTTCTATAGAACTGGTGTATACTCTTACATTCAAAAAAAACAAAAATTCAAACAATTAAGTGACAGTTCCGATGAACAAAATCCGGATAAAAGTTAAAACATGGCCATTCTCAACTAAATATCACCATACCGTAGGTACCTTAAATTCAATCAACCCGAGGCTGACTGTGACTGATGCATAGTCTGTTGAATATTACATCATGTGAATACCAAAACATTCACAGCAGTGTAGAATTTGCGATATTTTAGCATTCATAACATGATCACAGTAATTTTAGTGCAACATTGTTGTTCTACCTAGAAAATAAAAACGTCTTAATAGGGTGGTAAATTACCAATTTTTCATTCATTTCATCAGTTGCACGAGTCCCCAGCACTCGAGCACAGCGGCCACGTGAACCGTTCGCTCCGAGCGGCAGGCAAGTCATGAATTAATATATGTTTCTATGTAGACGCAAGTTCAGCTTCTTGTGAAAGTGGTTCGCCTGCGTCTATTTCTTCTCAATTTTTCCGTGCAATTTCAAAATAATTCAAGTTTCTTAGTTTACGAATGCGCATTAGCAGTTTCAGGGTTTCTCAATTTTCCGCAGCAAATATATCTAGTCATCTAATTTTCAAAATGACTTTCTGGTATCATGTTGCCAATTCCATTTGAGTGAATGCCCCTCGTGTCTAATAACAGTGCAAACTGGTTGTGCAATGAACGGCGCAGTGCTGCAGGTAATGAGTACGTGCTGGGATCTCAGATTACGTATTAAATTGAAAAACGAGACCGAAGACACTAATAAATACTGGTGGTAAAATATAGCCTCAATGAAATACATCATCAGGACCTTCTCAGAATGAGAATTTATTACCCAAAAGTATATGATGTGCGGTCCAACGTATCATTCAACTCATTGGGCCGGTCGAAAAACAAATTTCTCAAACATTTCAGTAAAATTATTATCGAAACATTTATTACTTTAAAATTCATACGCAAGCGTCGCACGGTCTAGCAGTGCAATACGCGTCGGCCAACCCTCAACTAAAACGATGCAGCCACCCAATGCCGTCACATTCAGATATTTCCAATTGCATGGGAAGCGGCCGCGCTAACTCGAGGCGGAGAGAGCAGCCAACAGAGAGGGGCGCTCGCTGCACCTCCTACGACCGGATGACAAAGGGATGGTCGCTCTGCAATTTGCCTTCCGCGGAGGGTTGCGCTCTTGCTCTGCGGGCGGCGAGCGGCAGGGGGATTGTGAGTGGCCCAGTCAGTGGCACTGTGACGACTGCAGTCGGGGCTGAGTGAGTAGTAATGATGCAGAGAACATTTGCAGTAAAAGAAGAAAGCGACAGAGTTGTTAGTTTGTACTAGCGGTAGAGCTAACGATCGATTTCACTGTAAGGCAGTGCAGTGGGTTCAAGAAGATTAGCTCGAAACTGCATTGTATGTATTATTGATAGCGCATGCACCACGCCTAGCGTACACTGAAACTTTATCTTATACCCCCAGAAGGAAGAATTTGAACTAAAATCACGAATAGTTATTAAACACAAGGCAGCGAATGAAGTTATCAAAGGCAGTTTATGACGAGCAATGGACTTTTGCATCACATGACAAACGTCACAGGATGCCATGAAAGACTGCGAATACGTCCACCAATAGGGCAAAATACTACGCCTATAACATTTATATACACATAATGGTTAAAGCTCTAAATCCCTCTTTCTACCGAAAAATATCAAGCAATTTTACCAATCCGACAATAAAATACAAAATAACCAGAACTTTCAGAAGTGTACTTCGTTTGTAAATTACAGATAAATATAAAAAACATCTGAAGATGGGACAACGGTCTCAAAATGTTGTACATTCCCAAAGTTATTTCAACTAATTTCAAGGTGGCAATTCGCCTAAAACTTTTACTCTATATATACTGAGCCTTAACAGGTATAAATGCAGAATGACATGTCGGTAAATTACACTAAATCGAAGATTATAGAGCCGGAAGTTAAAAAAGGATCCTACTTGCATATGAAGATCATAAATATACATAAGCGTCCTGTGCAATGTTAAAACCATAACAATTCCTGAGTGAAGCAAGGATTTGTCGATCCACAACGGTGTCGCAGCAAAGAGTTGAGTACTATTCGTAGATATTCTTACTTTATGTAATTAAACTTTAAAAATTCAACCTCCATTTTTCAAAATTTCTTCACGGAAAATACTTAATGAATAATTTCTAAATATAAATGAATCAACGTTGCAAATAAGACACAAATAAGTATACCTAAGCATAATAATTTAATTAGAAATTATCATTTCTGAATAGTTTTCTGTGAAGGACAGTATTTGCTCAGGAACACTCAAATTATCTGCACAAAGAGAACTTTCGGAGATTAGCTCTGTCCGAATGGAATACACATTGCAACGTAACAATTTACCTGAACTACCCCGAGAATGCAATGCTACTGATAACATTCAGATTTACGGCTTGCATTACTCAAGCCTGCATTTTATTCCTTTTCGTTCGTCAGAAAAAAATCTAT
Source organism: Orchestia grillus (assembly GCA_014899125.1). Classification (NCBI taxonomy): domain Eukaryota; kingdom Metazoa; phylum Arthropoda; class Malacostraca; order Amphipoda; family Talitridae; genus Orchestia; species Orchestia grillus. Next base: position 8,311 of record VOMN01040789.1, read on the forward strand.
CCTCACTCAAAATGCATGCTTCGTTTTTAACAACCTCAACATGGTTGACGGGTTCAAGTTTTAATTCCCCACTGGGATGTGAGCTGCTAAGGTTAACTTCTTTCGTTATTTTTTACAGTGCACATTATTTTGAATAACATGATACATTTTTTTTCCACGGGACTTGGGTAGCAAACCAAAAACGGACTATTCCGACTCTTTCGTATTGTATATACTATTTTAATCTATTCTATAGAATCAGAATAATGGTGAACTCCGGTAGGAGCATTCACATAGGTGCTTACGAACAAAATCCTGACGAATACTGCAGCAGTCGGAGACAATGGAGAATAGCATACTACAAAAATTTTAAAATTATGTTATTAACATCACAGTATTTTGAAATTTTCAAGTTCTTCCATTTTTTCATGAATACGGTCATGCACACCAACACACGTACTGTTATAAAAAAGGTACGCTAGTTCCTTCAATGACGTACATATCTTCACGAACTAAATTTGAATAATTCGCAGATTTTCTTTTTTCTCATTAATGCAGACAACTTCATACGTACTGAACGTTACAAATCTCATGATATAATTTTTTTTTGGCATAAGTGCTCAACTTTCTAAGCTATTTCGAGATTCCAGTTTTTAGTGCTTGAGGCAATGGCCACAATTTTACGCCAATTTATGAAATTTGAGCAAGCTATTGTCTCGGACCATTGCACTTTCATACGTACCAGCCTCGGCACATCAGGACCGACGAGCAACACTCAAGACCAAGCTAGGAGCCAAGATCCCTGACAACTCTGATGTACTCTGACTATTAGGCAAATGACAAAGTACAAGTACATCTACATAGCTTAATGAGGAATGCAAGCAAGTTTAGAAGACTTTCAATAGAGATGATGAAATAAAAATTTGAAACAAATACAAGGCATTGTAGTAGTTTAGGTCAATCTATCTATAATAATCAGAAATACTTGTAGAGAAATATATTCATGATAAAGCAGAATACAACGTAGTTCAATTGTCGTAGTTCAAGAGTACAATATCTATTCATACATTCTTATGAATAAGACTAACAACTCACCTTTGAAAGGGCTTGTTTTTCCACTGTTCGACTGTCATACTGATAGTATATTTCACCACCAAACCATAGCATTTAACAAAATGCACAATGAGTTCAAAATTTTACTTCCAAACGTTTTCATCAAATGGATTTAACCCCAGATTCAAGTTCAAACTCTCTCTTTACTTTAAAAACACAGTTACCTAAACAGATAAGCATCAGTACACTCAGCACAGTACTCTATATGAATAATCTTGTAAACTCGACGTCAATAATCGTTGCACTTATTCCGCTGACAAACAGCATAAGAGGAAATTTAAAACTCGGTTGTACCGTTCCAGTAATTATGCAAATCTGAAATAATAAGATGCAAATCATTAAGTGAAATAGAGCCACGGAAATACACAACCGGATCTGCCGGAGTACCAAGATGCAAGAACTCAGTCCCTGCATTGTCAGAGTAAAATTGCTACAACTCGCGAGATAAAAATCCTTGCCCCAGCCCCCAGCACATCATTACACCGACACTCGTTAACGCTCAAATGGAATGGATACGACACGAGTAAAATTAGGACAATGCCACTGGCTGTGCCAACAATAGGTCCGCCATGCAGGTGATACGGTACGAGGTGTTATGAACGTCTCCGCACGCCACTAATGACGATGATAATGAAGATGATAACAACAATATAAAACGGTAAATAACACAATATAATAGTAACTTAGTACAGCATAACAGCGAGCATTATTTGTTTGTCATGTTTGTCAAGACGCATCACTTCCGCTTAGCATCGAACGTTTCAGTGTTAGTTAATGCAAAACAAAGCAACGCGCAATACAATGAACGGTAATATATATGAATAAAAAGGCAAAATCCCCCCAAAATTACCTGCTGGTTAAAATCAGCAGTAGGTATAAATTCTAATAAAATCCAGTACGTAAGAGAAATGCACTCCATGGTTAAACTTTCCACTATTTCAACTGTGAATATTTAGTGGAAACTACAATATTTATCATCGTTTACCAAAACTAATAAGAATTACGCCATTTTAAGTATGATCGAAGTCTCATAAGAAATAGAAGAACAAGAGTAAAAAACAATTCAAAATTTAATCGCACAGGGAAGAGTAAATTACACGCTCAATAAATTAATCGGAAAATTAAAAACTAAGTAAATTCAATCAAATAATAACTAAATAACTTTATAAAAAACATGCGTACTTTTCACACGCGTACTTTTATAAAAAACATGCGTACTCATACAGTGGATAATTGGTTAAATAATTGTTCAGTTATCACCTACTTCAAATGGCAGATCTTCACCGACTGTGAAAAACCAAGATCGTGTTTGCATCAACGTAACCTAAATTTTCAAAATAATGCTGTACGGTGATACAATAGGAGCAGAATACGATTGCTAGACCAGTACGTACATTGATGCCGGCAAATTCAGAAAAGTGTAAAATGTACGATAAGTCGAGCGCATCGTACTTCGATATATAACGTACAATGAGGGGACAGCCTAAGTTCACATAATGCATGATTTTGCATTACGATAAGTCATTGTTCATCAATAGAAAAATATCATTTGTATAACGATTTGATAACATTTCAAAAATGTAGAAATTGACAACCAAAACATGAATAGTAAACGTAGTTTTCAGATTATTTTCTGATTAAAAACGAAAAATATAGTAAAAGAGATATAAATAACTGAAAGAACCAATTGTTAGTCAAGTTCTTTTCTTAGCGAAGAATTAGTTCACTCGAGAACATAAGAGAAAAACAGGAGAGCCTAGAGTTAGTAACATAAATTTTTAGTTTTCCTAGTCCTTTATGTTAATAATCAAAATTCCAACCATGGTTAAGCTCAGATGAGAAAATGCTCAGCGCCATTTATTATAACTCTCTAGCACGTATGAATTTTGCAAAACACATCGTGTATCGTAATTGGGGTACGTTGATTCGCCTTTCACAGCATGTTCCATTAGACTCCAAGATACCTACAGTGTTATTGGGACAGGTATCATTATTATTATTGGTTTACTGAAAGCTGCCTAGTTACACGGAATGCGATTTCAAGAGAGCGAAGAGAAGGAACCCCTTCATACTGACTAAAAAGAACGGGGAGGTCATGAACAAGGTGTGGTCCCACACAGGATTCAATGCGCACAGAAACAGCAAGTAAAGAATAAAGAGTTTAGAGGAAGAAAAGACAAAGGTAAAATAGGTAAGAAGGTGTGAAAATTAAAAGAAGCAATTCGGGACGGAAGATAAACGTCTTGAAAGCATAGATGAGGTAACCTAACAGTGTCCAAACCCACTGAGATCGCCAGTACCCAAAGCATACGATAGACAAACGTAACAAAGAACCATTTTACATATCCTATGCCACCTGAGAAGTTCTTTCCGATCGGCAATCTTACTGGAAAATTCAGGGAATTCAGAGCATCTATTATGAAGTCTTGTACAGTCGTCTATCCTGTGCCACCATGAACAGCAGTGTAACGTTACTGCATCGGATCTGAATTCTGCAGTTTTCGACCGTAATGATAAGAACTAACCCTAATAAAAAAACTAAAACCATAATATTCAGACTCCATTTACAAGCATGAACAAAAGTTATTCTGGCATAATCAAGAGCGAGCATCCGTTCCATATTTACAATGGCCTATGAGTGTTTCCATCGAAGTTTTCCAGATACGCATCACGCATTATCGAATCTACAATGTCATTTGTCTCGACTATTAAATTCGATGAGAAAATGTCCGATACGTACAACTTTATTACAACGTTGAAATCATCAAGTGACTGAGTGAACAAAACTTGGTTTTTCTATTTCTTGTTGATTCCAACAAGCCAAGCTTCAAAGAATGCGTTATTCCTAAAACTGATGGTACTTCCTCGATGTACGAGGCAGCGCGAAAAAGAGAGCTAGTACAGAAAATAGTTAACACGGCATGATGTACCAGCCCGGCAACTTCTATCAAGAGAGAATTGAATTAAATGAAACTTCAAAGAGTGCGTAATTTCCACACCTCAAGGTACTCCCTCAATAGACGTAGGAGATGGTTTGGGTAAAAAATACAGTTAACATTGAATTATGTGCTAACCAAGGAACTCCTTATACAAGACCGTTGAACAGACGTTCTTACATAAGCGCGTTGGGAGCCTCTCCCTACGCATACGATAGGTTGCTTGCAGCGTCGGCGTCATTACAACTGTCAGAAATGTTTGGTATGGCTCTGGCGCTTCACCATCACCGTCGCGAGGGGACGACACTAATATTTGTGTGAGTCAACAACGTTCGGAGGTGGATGCGAGGGTCAGGATTTAGAGCTTTAACGCGAGGAAGGAAGAGTGATATGCGAAGGTGCCATCGCAATTCACGCTCGAAGATTGCGCAACCCACAGCAAGCGGCAAACCCAGTATCATCTGCTGAATAGTGCTTATTTTTGAGGCATTCTAATAGTCGTTGCATTTCTTTTTGATGGTGCAAGTGAGGTGTGACTGAACGAACGATCAAGCACTGATGATTTCTTACGAACTCGAGTGCAGTTACATTCTATTTTGACCTGTCACCTTCAATACATATTCTGAGACTATTCTCAGGGGTGTTTAGCACACAAGTTGAAGTTCTTCTTTCCTATACATAAAGCGTAGATAATGTTCCAAAATTCTTTGAAATAAAATAAAATAGTATGCGAACCAAAAGCAAGTTTAAAATAAACATCTGTGGCCCACATCATATCTACTCGTATCAGAGAGATATCAGATTCGTTTGAAAATAACACACAGCATCGCAGTTCATTAACATGGAGTCAGCTCTGCAGCGCATATTTTAGCTCATGTTTCTCAAGATAAGTTAAGCTCGTTTGAAAAAATATTGAATTTAAAATGCCGTGCTGGGAGGCATTCATTTAGTCTGTCTTTTCTTGAAGATTTTCGCGCACATTATTAAGACCACGCATAGGGTCCCTCATTAAAGCATGCTTTTCACTGACAGCGGCATTGACCTATATTTGAAATGGAAAAAAAGTGAATGCCATCTTGGGCCGGGAAACAAAGTTTCAGAAAAAGACGTGCGAGGAAACAAAGCCACTATTACAAGAAGTCGGCTGTGAAACATATCAGTCACCAACGCAAGGTTGATCGGACTAAAAAAGGATTCATTTCAGTAAGAATTAAACGCAGCGACAGACGTACGGAAAAGGCCAGTAAGTCGTAAAATGCGCAGCTGGAGTTTATTTTAGGGCAAGGCGTTGCAAACTCTCCAATTGAGGATATGGACTCATTTTGATGAGTACAGGTTTCGAATAACCAATTGAAAATTCTTATTTAATGAGCTATTTTACATTCCATAATAAAATGGCAGAATTTCGCACGCGACAAGTATCACATGTCATAAATGGCAAGTATCACAGGCTCTCAGAAAGATCCGTCCACTGAAGTACGTAAGTACGTTGCTAACTTTCAAATTGGATAAGTGTGCTGAAATCGAAACCGGAGTCCAGAGCGGACAAAACTAGAGAAATTATTTTTTTCCTCTGAATAACAGTGATGTTCGAGGAGTGTCACAAAAAAAAATGATCATGAGATAACACGACAGGCATTCTGATGTTTAATGTGTGAACTGGCAAACTAAAGCTCGAAAACAGTGCCGTCAATATTATGATCAATCGATAAAGCTGCTTACAAAGAGTTCGCCGTATTTCAAATTATCGTACAAGAAAGATTTCTTCACATTTCTTCGAATTGCGGATACCAGCAAATGACTATGTAATGGTAAGTCAGGTTAATCTGATAGGCGTTTTAATAGGCTGGACCTGGTAGGGGTGCTACATGAGCATTTTATATCCCAGATGCTGCAAGGTGTAGAATCCAGGAGACTTCACACGAAACAATGAATATAGATTATCATAGACGCTTTTGCAAACCAGTGTATCTGAAGCCTTTGCAAAGATGAACATCTCGTCCCGATATCTAGTGCATCTATCGTTACAACAAAAGCAAAGTAAGTATGGCACACGCTCTGGAAAGTAATTAATTAAATCAATGGGTTTCTAGTATCGTACGATGCAGTATTTCATTGAAACTTCGATTGACTATTAGTTTACAGCTCCCATCTTCTTGAAATGTATTCCAAAAGTGAGAAGCGAATAAGAAACGATTCATTATGGACTATGTAAAACGTGGACTCCATGCACAGGTGTGCACTTGCACAGGATTCTTTACGCATGAAAATAGTAATTAAGAACGAAGAAGAAGGAAAGAAACAGAAGAGATAGCGAAAAAGGTATGGAAATGGAAAGTAGCACAGTGGGTGCGATAGATGGAAGTCCCGAAAGCCTAGCTGAAGCTAAGGTAACCTAATAATGTCCCCCTGGAGACGCCAGTCTCCACAGCATAGGATATACAAACCTAATTAATCTAACTCTTTTGCTTATGGACAATCCTTGAGGGGTTCATTGAAGCTTTTTTACTCAAAACAAAAACTTGCTCAAAATTACAATTGTTAAAATCCTCTTTGCATATTTTTTACTCTTTATGTTTGCAATGCAGCCTATAATACCCTTAATTCTGCTTAGATTTTGCTAAAATCATTACATTAGCAAGATGAAATATAATAATTCTGTATTGTCAAAATTAAAAAATCGAACACTCGAGGAAATCACGATAAAAAAAGGTTATGTCAACCTCAATTTGTCAATTCAGTGCTGCAGTAGTAGGTAGCTTGTGAGGGTGAGCATGACTGTGCGATCCCATCTGGAAGTGCTTCATGTGTACTCTTTGCAATGTTGAATTTTAGCTTTCAATAAAATAGAATAGAAAGTGCCGAGTGGTCCATTCTTGCGTTTCTACAGAAAGCCCTATGCCGTAGTTTCTAACATTTAGTCAATGAAGGTTGTTTTGAATAAAAGAATAGATTGGTGAATTTGTTCAGAACCACAGTAGATGGTTTTTACATGTATAACCAAAGCCATATTGATGAATAGAACCTCTAGTGGCATGTTATGTGTAAATAAAAAGCTCTTCATCACGACGCTTTAAAATATTCGTTATATTTTGATCAAGAGTAAGTTCAATTTATTTTCAGACTCTGTATTTAAGCAATTGATGTGTGGTGAGAGCAAGTTAAATTTTCGTATGAAATACCGTAGACTTACACTAAGTGTATTACTGTTCGCTCAGAGTATGTGCGTTGTATTTGTCATTCAAACATACCGCTCTGAAAAGTATCAGAATACACGACTTATAACATACTCTTGCGTACTAGTAAATTGTGACAATCGTGCGACACATCTACGCGTGATAATTCTGCATCGTATTTCCTTTCAGTGAATTGCTTCATGGGATGGTAGCTCCCCACTGATACCGTCCAACAGTTATTGCATAGCCCTAATTGGGTCTTTCACATTTCCTCCGCTAAGTTCACTTAACTAAATAGAAAAATTAGTATAATTGAACTAAACGCAGTTGATAGGGAATTCAATGTTTCAACAGCAGAATTGAGGCAAGGAAAAATACAGCAAACAAAAATGTTTTAAAGGAGAGTATGAGATATAAACAAGAAAGTTGTGGAGGCTTAAAGTTTCATACGATAATTTAAACGTACAACGAGCTCCTTGGTGAAGCACGGAGCACGTAATAAATTTGAATAATTCTTCAATGAAATATCTTTCGAGCGGCGTAAAAAACCTCTCGTTACAACAGACTCGCCAGCATCAAGACTGTCTCTCGCTCCACAGTTCCATGCCTCTTTTTATGCCCTAGGATAGAGGTGGGAAAAACTACGGCACGGGTAGGCGTGTCGCTTCTATAATATCCTATTGTAAATGCTATTTTACGATTTAAATTTTGAAGTGACACACAAGGACGTATACATGACTAAGATATAAAAGATTAAAACACTCCTAACACAACAGTTTTTCCACCAATCCCATGGGACGAACAGCTGAGTACAATCGTTCAACATCAGTTGAAATTTAATGCCCACCGACGACAATTAGACGTTCGTATATGATGATATTCAATGCAAACTGTGCTATAACGATTTCAAAATGAACTCATTAAATGCGATGACAAAACGTTCGTTCACACGCATTCACAGCTGGAAAAAAAATGGGTGCATCAACGCCTGATTTATGTTGGACGCAAAATTGTTCAAGCATGACTTCAGAGCAGGATGAATCCAAGCGTGAAATCAAAGAAAACATAAGACTTGGAAATTAATTAAACACTTCAACATCAAAGGTACTTTCAAAGTCAAAGTTACAGCACAAAAGAATCGTGTATACACCTCATTTCCTAACATAATGCACAAAATGATCAGAGGCATTTGGTGCAGGTCTCCCTAGAAATTTCCAAAAGAAGGGTGTTGGCCAGGCGAAATTGTCACTGTACTAGTAACCTTCACAAGGCTGCCTGACGAAGTGTATTTCCCCGGAGCGAGTAAACGTAATTCCGGCACAGCGTCACACCCACACACCTCCGCTGCTCACGACAGACTGATTGAGGAAACGAACTTGGGGTCCCTTGCGGGGTCATTCGAGCCACCGCTGATAACAAACGTTTCAACAAAGGACAATCATCTACGTCATTGGTAAATCGCTATACAAAAAAATCTATCTATAACAATCAGAAATACTTGTGGAGAAATATATTTATGATAAAGTAGATTACAAGCGGAATGAAAAAATTTTTGAAGAAAAAATACTATAGAAAAGTAGTTTCCTCCATCTCAGAACGAACAGTTTTGATGACGGAATGCTACATCGCAATTCCCAGACAAATGTTCGTAAAAGCGTACGAACCCGAACAAATTTTACTCGGTTCCACGATTTTGAATCGTTTCAAACCAATAACATTTTCGGCTAAGGATGTGCAGGCAGCGCACATACATACGTAGTGGACGGACACTGGAGTTCAGGACGAGCAGTCGAATTGGCAACATCCGGACACCAGGTGACGTAAGACAGGAGGCAGTACGTAAGATCGCCCCATACACGCACCGGAGAAAACGCATCACAAAGACGAACAATGAACTGATGTCATCGAATTCCCCGAGTGAGGGACATAATTAAAGATCACTCTCGAGAATTAAGTGCAAAAATACCCGGCGGAAGCTCGTGTCTTGTGGTTGGCCGCGCTCAGTGCAAGGTCACCGCTGTGGCAGTTGCAACGGGCGTGTCGACACACGTGCGTACAGGTATCGACTTCACACAACTTTCAAAACGGTTTCTAATATCGTGAGGCGATTGATAAAACATTATAATTCAGTTACGCAAGCGATTGTATGTAGCACGAAATTTGAATATTGTAATTTCATCACAATCTACAAAGGAATAAAATGATCGCTAACGTCGAGTTCTATTTCACAAGAGGCAACTGAGGGAATTCCTGTTTCTGTGAATGACAGTCAAAGTCCTAAAAATTTAGCAGCTATAAAAAATGATAAGTTTTAACGTAACCTTGTCTAATTATACTGCTAATTAAATCAAAACAGGGATTACAAAGTCGTACTTCGAAATTTAACTCCACTAGAAAAAATTGTGTACAAAATAAGGGGTTGAGACAGTAAATAAATCAAATCAAATATGGACCAGAGAAATAAGGATAAAAGTGAGTAACAAAATGTATAAAGGCAAGAAACACGTGTATTCTTAAAAATGTCATTGCCCCTAAAAAATTTGAATTCAAAACTTGTCTGACTACCGATCACGCGACAGCAAAATTGGCCTCTTTGAGGCACGGGCGGGAGCGCCGGCTCTGGGAGTCGGGTCGTCCCGCCCGCAGCGCGGTTGCCCACAGGCGCCCTAGAGTCTGGGAACCGCTTCAGGCTACGGAAACGAGGGGGGCTCACCCGGACCTGCCTTCAGGACGACCACGCATAAGAAGAGACGGGTGAACGGCATCAGCTCGCTACTGCTACCAGCGCAAATTGGTAATTAAGATAACTGTAGACGCGCGGGATATGGCTGCTCTTACAAGCTGTGGCATTCTCGGTGACAGTAGCGAGTAGCAGCGAGTTCCATAGCGTTTATGTGAACACAACGTTAAGCTAACGTTAGGCTATGGGCTGTTGGTTTTAACGTAATCCAGAGAATGAAGCTCGAAACCTTCTTCGAAGTGTATGATGATAGGAAGTTATCAGATGAATACAATTTTACTTGCAGCTAAGGTATGCTGCTCAAGACATTCGGGTAAGAAAAGTTTTCAGAGCCAACTTTTCCAACCGGTTGCATCAGCCCAAGCACGATGACGCTTGATATTAATTGCCTAAAATATGACAAGGAGGCTTGAAAGCTGCATAAAAATTAATGTTCCTGGCAGCTACCTTTCCAGATTCAAGGCACGTAATAAATCAGTTCAACAGGAAAACAACTGCAACCACCGGTTGCTTTTCAAAATAATGAATTTATATTTTTCACTCGTATGAGTACACAACAAAAGAAAGATTTGACATTAAATGGATTACCTACAGCAGTTAAACTACGCATCCGTTCGTCTACCGCACAGTCCACGAGTTTGGACTGTGACAACAAGGAATTCTTATCCTTCGAGGAGAGCAAGTCCCTAAAATACGGCTGGTGAATAATTTTCCTGTGTGTATTCCCTTAGGGAGAGAACTAGAATAATAAAAAATACATATGAAGAGTATAACATTCGATAAACTTGTGATGCATCTTAAAATGACAGATATTAAGCAAAGACTGAAATATTTTTGATTCACTGACATTACGTCAGACACTACGTACACATTAGTGTCTGACAAATACAAGTACAGTATCCTTATAAACCAAGTTGATGCGCAGAAGCTTTTTAAATTTGACAAAGCAGCGGCAAGGGAAAAAAGTCAGCCCAGCTTGCTAATACAACAGCAGAGGTCACAAGCTTAGTAATTATTCACCAATAGTGCAGAAGAAAGTCCTCCCAAAAAAGCAAAGCGCGTGAACCATTTGTGCTCACTGAAGCGTAACATGTGGCTTCAAGGCCCATATACGTCATCCGTACTCGCATGGATTTTCTATACTCACAAAGAGAAAGATTTGATTCACATCACAATTTGTTTCAGGGTAGAGTGAAACTGCAGTTTTTTGCAGAAACATTCCGGCAAAGCCCAGTAGAATTTGCTCACAAACAACTAAGGTAAAATAAAATTTCGTGGGAGAAATATTTAAAAATATCAGTCCCCAATGACCTGACAGAGACACGTTCTCGACGAAGCTTTTGGCAGATGTTAAAATCTCAGCGAACAAGAAGTCACAACAGGAAATTAATTTGCAAATCATGGAGATTAGATCGCAAATCGCACATTTACTTCAAGACTCACAAGTCACCAAAACTTCGTTACAAAACACGCAAGAACTTTACAGATCCATGAAAGACGCTTAAGTGGAACACATGAAGCCACGTGAAGACAGCAGACATTACAGAGGGGAAAATAGTAGCAAAAAGAGCAATAACGCGATCGCCAGCCGCAGCCCAAGCCTGCGCACTGGCTCTCCTTGACACCTGAAGCGAGTCGCTACTCCCGGGGACGAGGAAGGTGGTGGCGGGAACAGGGAAATTTCCACGCGAGTTACATGAACAAAATTGAAACTGTATTCACTTTGGAATATTGTTCTCCGTGAAAACAACGTTAGTGTAGGAACATGTAATACGGCTAAAGGAAAGTGCAATGCTCAGCTATGAAATGAAGTACGAGTATATGAAGAATATTTAAAACGAGGCGAGAAGTAAATATTATATATAAAGAAGAACATAGAGCCACTCAAAAGTTGCTCCTTGAATTTAGACGACTACATTTTTCAAAACAAAGAACACTTCACTGTTTGTGGTAATCATTGAAGCTGTGAGATGCTGTGAAAACGGCCTTTGTATACTAACAATGTATCATAGTAGTATGGAGAAATAATACAGGGAAATGTTTACTGAGCAGAGGTGTTAGAATTTCATTCGCACGCCTGGATAGCAAAACTTAAGTTCTTCATAAGTAAATTAGACGGTAAAAACTGAACGACTAGCCCGACCTGTACTGCGAGAGTAGCAGCCTGCTTTGTTCACTACACCAGCGTTGAGCAAGAGGCAGCGAGGTGTTCAGTTGAGGACAGCAAGCATTTCCTGGCACAAGTAAACACGCAGCGAGCAGCGCACGCACAGAGGATGAGCTCTTTCCTAAACAGATCAAATGGCAGCTGAGGAGTAGGTGTTCCTTCCCCCCTCCCACCACCACCAACCTCGATAACCATCTCGCTGTTCAATACCGGCTTACGAGAATGCAAGGTGGCGATTAGAATTTCTTCAGCAATTCCTATGAATATTGAAAAGTGAGCTTAGAAATTTCGAATGTATTAATGTGGGAAATATATTCCAAGTTTAGAAAAGAAAAGGCCACTCCTGAAGAATAATACCTCGTTCGAAGTATGAGTTGGAACTAAACGGAGGATGCACTTCTAAGTGTGCCAGTTGATGAACAAACAAAATAATTTTTTGCATAAGACTGATAATCGTAAGTTCCTCAATAATACTTCCGCTGGAAAAACTCAAATAAAAGATGGTAAAAGCAAGAACAATAAGCAAGCAATGTTTACCAAAATTCAAAAATGAACTTTCACGTCAGTGATAAACTTTTATGCCTAGGTATCTGGAAAACATGAAGCACAATACTAGAGACGTCGAATATGAAGAGGGCTGTTCTTAATTTCGGTCGTATCTTGAAGCATAGTTTTTCACTGAAGCTAGTGACAAAGACTTTCAAAATTTAAACTCATGCACAAGTCGAACGTACATAATGGTAACCATCATGAGTTTTCTCTCAATAGTTGAAATGGTTTTTTCGCCTTACAATCAGCACAGTACGTGTCCAATTCCTGCTGCCGAAAATGAGATAAATTATCCCATAGAAACATGAAAGCGCATACTAAAAATACGTTACTCAACAATCACATCGCTAACGACGGTATGAACATAACCAAAAGTGCACCAGGTTGCAGCCAAGAGACCAGGGGTACAAGGGCACCAACAGTTCGTTATCTCCTAAGATTCATCAAGCGCACGGGGCGCGGCTGCCGCACCAGGACTTGCTTAATGATCACGACCCAGCGACCAGCTGCCCTTTTATTGCTTGGTAAAATTGCGTACTACAAAATGGACAAGAATTTATCAGGATGAACACAAAAGAGCACAAGTCAGATACTACAACACGCTCGTGACTGTGTTTAACGATGAGAGTACTTAGGAGCTACCTTCTGAGCCTTTTAATAGCTGACGCTGATGTTCCATCATTTGCGAATAGATATCACGCTACTGCGTTTAAGCAGAGTATTATTTGACTTTGCGGATGGGGTTTGACTCGATCGTGAACTATAAATAAAAAAAAAACATCTATACGCAGTAGCGCAAGCCAGCACCAACAGTACTAAATAATTTTGTCTTGAAAGGAAAAACATTGGCACGATGATTATAGATTCAATATCCATCATATAATAATAATGTCAGAGGAAACGCAGTTACCAGAAACTTTAGATTTTATGTAAGCATTTTTATGAGGCTCACAAGACGACATAAGTACGAATATGCTACAAGATTAGTGCGTGAACAAGAGAGATCTGGCTTCTGACATCAACGTACTAATCATAACCTATTTGTTTCGATTGAATTGCAACGGGTGTACACCGAAATAAGGTGCTCTGATCAATCTCTGACAGGTAAATTTTCGTTTATAAATCAGGACTTGCACCATTAATTGAAATTTTTAATGGCTGATGGTTTTCGTGAATCAATATTTTTCACGAAAAAAATTAACACATTTATTCATTAATTTAATGCGGATGTTTCATCAATTTAAACTGGCGTTATTCTTTATTTTCATTCACAAAGCACACCTCTGACTTCATTTGTGGAAGAAAGTTTCTGATTTATTGAACAAAATCAATTGCCGACACGAGCTGGTGGAACGCCAAATTTTATATTCAACTTCATAAATGGTTTCAAAAGAAATAGTAATACACGTGGGATATTACGCACAGGCAAAATTTTGCATTCAATTGGTGCGATCATCACTACCCACAGCAACGTATTTACGATGCTTAGCGTAAGAATTCGTGCCTTATTTTTCAGAATGAGTTTCGTGGTTGTGAGTTGACGGTCTACACTCTACAGTGTAAGTTCCCTGGACCAGTTTGAGAGCGATACGAGACTCCGAGAGAGTTCCCAGTCTAACTTTTCCGCAGGGGCATTTCTAAGTATCCTTAATTTTGACCGTACGAGGACTTTTATCGATTATTTGTGAGATACTTATTCACGGGGCGATGAAAAAGTTTGACTGGGATAGTTACACAGCAGAAGAAGCGTCGTCGGGGGGCAGAAAAATGCACCCCAGAATTTTTGTAATAGGATCATTGTTTGAGACATGATAGAAATGGATGTTCAGGGTGAGGGTATACGCAGTGTGCTCGCTGCTTCGAATTTTTTAGGACATGAAATCATGAAAAATGTGATGAATGTTACTTGAAAGTATGCAGAGTTTTCTACTAATTTTACAGAATTCTGAGAACTTCCTGTGAAATACAGTCACATAAGGGTATGCCATAAAATATAAAGCGCGAAATAGATCTAATGAGACAGCAGGAGGAGGTGATATCGAGCTGGAAAGGAGACCGATTACACACCTAGTATTTCCGTTCGTGGCTCCAGCCTTTTTTACATCTATCCGAGTACCCACGCGTGGTTGGTGTCCGACGGCACGGGATTTGGGTAGAAACCCAATAGCGGGCCATATTCTTTCCTAAATAGAGTTCTAAATAGAGCAGAGCAGTTTACTGAGCGTCGCACACAGAGACATCACAGAGACCAGGTCCGCGGCAGGAAATCAGGACTCTCTCCTTCACTCAGCAGGCTGGCAGGAGCTGAGCTGTGGCTGTGCGCAGCAGCAGCTGCACGGCAGGCGGTGCGCCATGATTTCTTTACGGGAGAACTTTTTCTCGTCTGAGTTGCGGCGCACTTCTGCAGTGGCACTTCTCAAAAGAGTAAAGACAAGCAGCTGCAAGGTGAAAAAGCACTTTTCCAAACAGCAAGTTGATTACTTTGAGGAACTCGATTCTTTCACTTGGTGTAAGATCTTCTAAAATCCGGCCCAAGTTTCAGACTAAACGTCTGCTGCATTCGAGAACGAAATGTACTGATTGATATTGAAAATCGGACGGGGGAGAACTTGGATATATATTGTTCTGCTGTAATAACTGGAGGTAACTAATGAAAGGCTACACTCGTCAACCATGCGTACTAAAAACCGATACAAAAATGGAGCCGAATTCTCATTGAAAATACTGTTGGAGTTTGTAACTATAATGAAAGGCAGCAAGAATTTTTATCTCGGCTCGGAATGTGAAGCAAAATTTAAAATTAACCTCTTTTCTCGTCAAATCCCATTTTCAGTTTCAAAATTAGATCTTTCACGGAGAGGTGCAGATAAGCTCACATTAAGATTCACTTTGGCTATCTGAAGAAATAACAACTGAAACAACCGACCGTGAATTCATTATTTAATTTTCAATGAATCTCGAGTGGTTTCAGCCTAGACATCAACCGAAATTAAAGTGAAAGTGTGAAGAGTATTTCAGGATTATTTCAGATATAAGACCCTTACAGATCACGAAAATACAATATTGGTTCACAGAATCATTTAGTACAGTATTTTTCATTCCAATGAAAGCAACCACACTTAGGTTGCTGGACAAATTTTTTACTTGCGAATTCATTTGCATAAATTTAAATTTGCATCTAGTAGCCAACAAATCAAGACCTAGAAAAGAAACTCGACTCTAAACTTGAGAGTGCACAATTGAGCAGGAGGTCCCCGATGATGAAGACAGAAAGTCGGTGTGTCAGACCTGCTACAAGTCATTAGCGTGCGCAGGAGCGACGCGCCTCACCAGACACATCGCACAACAGGAGCGTCTTTGAGACCATCTGTTTGGACGGTCGAGTCCTGCTCCACTAATGCCTCGGTAGACAGTCCACTATAGACCCTCTACTGGGACATAATTAGAGCGATCGCGCATCATGAACCAACCCTCGTTAATTGACGTCGAACAGTAAATTCGCTCAGAGAATAATGAATCTATTTTAGTCACTGTAATTACAGAAAAATCGTAACACTTTCCTAAGATTTACGTGACATTGGCAGGTCATCTGGTGGATAAAATTGGAAACGCCTACGTAAGGAATTAGGGCTGAATTTTTTTCAAATAAGTATATAACTCCCAATTAAGTATATAACAAATCAATAAGTACATGTCTCCAGGAATTGATTTGGTAGACTAGCTCTTGAATTGGACAAAGATTCAGGGCAAGTTCATTGGTGACACAAATACTGTAACACGAGTCTCTTTTAGCGACACGTTCGACAGTGGCTTCTGCTGCAACTCAGTAGCCAAGTTGTGAAAGAGCACCACAAGATTTACCGCACACAAGGCAGTATAACTTAAAACTTTAAAGGTCGCCGAAATAGAAGCGAGGGATCATTAAGAATGGAAATATCAGAGGGACCCCTTAATCCGTAATCAACGCTCAGTATTACGAAAATGTTAATCTAAAAAAAGAAAACCTTAAAGAAATATTCAAGCATTTTGGAATCCCCTTAGTCACTGAAGCGCTCAGTATTGTATGCGACTCGTGAAACTGAACGACGCTTTAAACGCCACACATACGAAGAGTTTGTTAAAAGAATAAGCTGCAATGATAATAATGCGCATGACCATATCTCGTGTTATTTACCCTCTACGTAAGGAAGCCACCTTCACATCATAACAGCAAAGCATAGAAAAAACTCACCAGTTTTTCGTTTACGAACGTTACCAACATTCAGCAAGTCTTAAAATCTAATTAGTATTTATTCGGAGTAAGCTTCCATAACAAAATATCGCCAATCGTGGATGTACTAGAATGCACTACTACAAGGTAACCACCTACGAAGTATATGCATAAAACAAAAAATTAATGTACCACAACAAGCTATTAACTGAATTCAGCAACGAAAAATGGCACGCACATTTATAACTCACAAATATGGTATCTAGAAATGTACAACTTCAACACAAAATTTAAGTCAGATGTAAAATGACAAGTTGCGTGCATGGCAAAGCCCTTACCTGGCGTGGAGGGCACCCCGCGCAGGAGGTATGGAGGAGCCAGCGGCAGCGGGGGAGCTGCTGCGACTGCTGCCAGCCAACCCACTTTTGTTCGCCGACCCTGGAGACAAAATGAAGAAGCGATAAGTTATGAAACGTCTAGAACTACTCTGTAGAATTAAATCGACGAAGCTCTGATCTCATTAAAAAAAAACTTTGGGTCATAGAAAACGTCGAAATTCAATTAGGGCTGAATTAAGAACTATAAGATAACATTAGAAAGAGAGAACGTACCGATTTGAGAATTGGCTACCGTAACACATAAATGACTGGATCGCATTCGAAGAACATATTCTTCGTAAAAAAATCAAGGCAAACTTAATAACAGAAGAGAATTTTCTGATAAGAGAGCTTGAGTGAAATTGATATTTAAAATGTTCTGACTTTTGTTTAGAAATTATAAAAAAAACATTTTGGCAATAGAAATTAACTTGTGACCGAAAACGATGAAAGAACTATGTTCTTGCGTGATTACATCGATAATTCCTCAGTATATTTCATGACCTCAGTCAAGACGCAAAAAATAAAAATAAAATATCGTGGGTAAATTTAAATATAAGGGATAACACAGGATATTTTTAAAACGTGCTCTACCGAATGAATATCATGAATCCGTTTATTTGCTGCACATTCATATCAAAACTGAACAAAGTTCAGAACATATATTGTTAGTAAGTCTAAGTATGTGCCAAGGCTAAGAGTCGCAATGTGAATAACGATATAAAGGTCCAATGCTTAACGCGGACAGGGAATTACATACACTCATAATACGAAGCATCAGTTAATATAATAATAAAATATAATACTAAAAAAGGTAAATTAGTTAATAATAATTATCTTACACTCTTATAAGGGTAAAGCTTTGTTTCAAATTTACCATCCAATGGATGCACAGATTGTCTTATGAACGAAACCACATAAGTTGGAAAGACAAAAATGTACTCCAAAAGACAGCTGTACTGCACGTGCTTACAAATTTGAACAAACGTCTTAGGAAATTGCGATTCATAATACACGAGGTGGCCCCGTATTATCACAACCTTTTCCACATTTTTTATGCATTTGACAAATGTTGTACCTCGATATTTGAAGCATGAAAACTTAATTAGTTAACAAACAACTGCATAATTATGAGCTCTGTATTGCATTGCAGAGATTTGTGTTGTTTCCACGACAGTTTACTTGAAAACAGTAAGACAAGACTGGTAAATTCTCACAAGCTACACTCATAAAATTCATCTCCACCTCCACGATAAATTTACTTCAACCACTAGTTTCCAACAAGCCTCGAGTACATCGAAGCTATTTTCGGTTCAAATTTTACGCCATTATTAGGTTCAAGAAAGACATTTTTTAATATTAGTTTCTAATCAGCAAAGACCGTTAAGTTTTCCGTGTGACAGCATCCGCATTTTCACTCATGCCAACTTGCGAGGTGTGGATGTTCGTACAATCAATAATAGGTTCAGCGACGTAGAGTAGAGCGAAGCAAGATTTTTCGTACTATTCCTGCGACTTCATAACAGCCAATCATCATAAAAAATAATTCTAGCTTTTAAAATCGACCATTAATTTTAACTCCAAAAGTGCACGCCCGCGCAATAGTCTTTGGATCATAATGAGAAGTAAGCGGGAAAAATGTTTTTCTACTCAACATAAAAATATTTGCTCTTGTCGCCACAGAAAATATTCTCCCAGTTACAAGTGTTATCAAGAATGACCAAACTAGATTCACGGAAGGAATTGTTCAGCCAACAGCTTTGTCTTATAAAGAACTGGACGGCAGCTCCACTTAAATTTTCGAAAAAAATTCACAGAACAATATTTTCGTACCATTATTTGCTGCAGACAAGGTTGAGACCATAAAGTTAAGGCCTCAGGGGCGAATAGTCGTCGTAAACGATACAGAATGAGTTCACTTTGTACAATTATAGGTTACTTTTTGTTGCAGGTGTTAACGAAGAAGAGCATTCATGGAGTCCAAAGCATACGACGTACTTTGGTGTCAAACGAGTTCGAAATGATCACATGCGCAGTTTTCAATAGCTAGCTTTAGACTCCATAATACACGGTATACAAATGAGTTGTGACTGAATAGGATCTTTGAAAACCTCGAGGGTTTGCAACGAAAGCGCAGGCACTACGGCGAGCTGCGGTAACAGCTGGACGCAATTGACTGACGGGTCAGAAAAAGAGGTCGGCGCAATAATTGTTACCGCTCTTTAAATGTTCATCTTGATGAGCGTCCAAGGTCAGGGTCAGGCGGTGCAAGAAGTCTTTTTAAGGCAGTAATAAAACGGTATGAGCGGGAGGCAAGCTGCCAGTCTAGCATGCAACTTGTTATGGATTTAGCATTGTGAGAAATGCATTCATCGTTCCATACAAAGAGCAAATACTGTGAAGACTGCATAATACCAGATAAGTTAAAATTATTATTGTAACAGAACGTTTTACGATGAAATTTTACGCAAAAAATCGTGAAATAATGCACCTCAAAATACACATTTTAACTGCTCTGTACGAAAGTGAAGTGATCGAGCGTCGCCTCGTACGTAAGTTCTGAACAAGTCAGCTAAACTGTAACACTTTTTCCCAAAAGGCAATGTCGCAAGTAAGCCAGAAAATGACGTGAATACCTCGAAAGCCTTATTTCGTGGGCGATGTTATTCTTCCTTGAAACGCTCTCATCTTTTACGCGTAGAGAGAAATTTGCCAAGATTCTGTACGTTATATTATCACGATGACTAAAAATATGAGTAATTTCACGATTAAGGCATTTAAATAAATTAACTAAAGTGTAATAAAAAATGCAATAATTCTGTCAGGTAGGGCGAATGAGAGAATTTGTGAACATCTACGTGTATCTGTAAATTCGAAACTTATTCATTCGCATTCGATACATACACGAACTTAAATGCATATTTCATATTCAGAGAAAAAAATAATTTCAATATACGAAACACTGCTGCTGAAACTTTACCAAAAAATCAAATTCAATATCAGAAATTTCAATGTCGTTTGGTTAGTTTTATTTATTTACTAACAAAATACGGAAATATCAATCTTTAGAAGATGTAAACGTCACCGATGAAACAACGCTCTATCAATCTTTAGAAAATGGGAGCGTCACTGGCGTGAATAATTCCGTTACCATGGGAACACCTCAAATTTCCAAGGTGCCTATTAGATTGATGAGTAAAATATTAGCTGGGCATGGGACTACGCGGGAATATGAATTCCTAAAACCTTCCTTTACGTACACATCAGATTGAGAAATATTAAGTTCTTCGCAACACAAGAAAACAGAACGGGACAAATACACAGAAAGCATTCACAGGAAGGCAACTGGATACAGTCGGATGAAGAAACACGAAGTCGTGTAAAATGGTAACATTCAGAAATTTTTTTCATTATGTATGAGGACGTCCGTCGGCGCAAGCTGTGCAAACTTATGGCATTAAATCTAATATAAAGATAATTTTTTCCTCGCCACAAAAACACTAGGAAAAGCAGTATAAATTCGTCAAAGAAATTTACGATGCTACAAATTCGATGTTGAGTATACATATACTAACTTGTTCAAGCATTAAGCCATAGCGGACTAAAATTCATACCTGTTCAGAAAACTGAACTACTTATTTCATGACATACTTAAAGAATACTTACAACTTTCCCTTAGATGGACACTTTATTTCAACGAACATAATTCTATTTTGAACGTATCTATATTTACGAACGTATCTATTTTCTTATATTTATTTTCATCGCAAATAGTCGAGAGAAACTCACCCCCTTTCCACGAAAGCTTTGACGACCACGTGTATTTCGACGACTTTTGTTATTTACACTAGGGGTGCGAGTACATACAGTCGCGAGTTTATACAGAGGTCAAGGAAGGACGAGGAAACTCGTTTCAGCCTTTTTTTAATCGAAGATTAAACGAGTTTACTCAATACGTAGATTTATAGTTCAAATTGACCGAGGGATATTAATACTGAAAATAATCTCAACAAAAGGAACACTGCAGTCAGAGAATTTTTCAAGAAAATCAGCGCTATTAATGAAATTCAACCTTGTTATTTAGATACAATTTTTTTCTAACAGTGAGGCCATTATTTTAGTGACCATGGAAGCATCTCAACTCTCTGATTGTACGGATTTTACAGATGAAAAGTGAAAAATCTGGCGAGTAGGTGATCACGGAGGTAAAATGAATTAAGAAATGAAATATGACTTTCCTATGTATACATTGGCGATGGTGAATTTATACTGAGAGGTTCAAGAAGGACGAGTGAACTAGTTTCAAATCTTTCTTCAAACTAGTTTAAAGTACACTCGTCCAGAGTTGAAAAATGTATTTTAGGGAACAAGGAGAGGAGCTAATTCAACAATGATGGGTACAGTGCCGGTTAAGAAACTGCAAAATTTCAGCTATGCTGAACTATTTGATCCGTAGGAAAGAAACAAAAAAGATAAAACTTTTTTGTAAATTCGCTCGACAATTTGATGGACAACTTTGAAGCAATTTACTTCACTGTGGACACTTTTCGACCCCATTTCGCGCTAATGCGACTTCGACCCTCATCTTAGCGCACTGTCATTGAATGACCTAGCGGCCGAGACAGCCGTGTTGCTGACCGTGACTACGTCTCGTCGGAGTCTGACCCTGCTCAATTTAATGGAAGCTTTTGCTCAAGTGCCGAGGCTTGAAGTGTGTCGTGTATTCGAGGCCCTTTGCTCTTACGGATGCAACAGATAAAAGTCAGGAACGAGATAACTGAGAAGCTTCTCCATCTTTGGCCAAATTTATCGTCATATAAACGGCAGCAATCGTAATAAAGGGGAAAAACTCCAAGAAACCTGTCCAGAATTTTGTTTCAAACATAGTTTTACTTGAATTATTCTTCCACCTTAATTAGGCTCTCACAGATGATATATTAATAGTTTTGGAAATCAAAAATTGAAGTTGGAAAGATATAATTTGATCTTGGAGTTTGCTGTTCTTTCTTACGCCATGATAACAACGTATTGGATTTAAAAGTTGGTCCCGCGGGTTAGTGAGTTCTTGCAGTGCGATGTTTCACGAGGGGTCGTTGACCCGAACTGATTCTCAAAATGTTAATAAATGCACTGTCTGGGTAAAATGCGTGATTTGCAACCCAATACGTTCGAATAATTGTAAAATTTTTGCAATAATTAAGCAGGGGGTATCTGTGTATGATTTATGACTTATCACGAAAATGTGTCATTAACAACCAACGCGCACGGACGTAGTGATATGAACTGCAATCCAAATTTAGAAAAGTAAATAATTTTATTTCAAGTCAGGAATCGCTTCAGTGAGCTTATAAAATCTCCCGGATACAACAAAAACATGTCGATTCAAACTTGATAATTTTTGCACCATTATTATTTTAACAAAGTCGAGTATGAGGGAATTCGAATAACTTTTAAAAATGACATTTCAAAACCTAACCCCAATTTACTGATAAATGTGTCTAAGCGCACTTGTGAGCACACCTAAGACAAGTAGAGAGTTATCAAACAATGAATAGCACTGATAAAAAAACAAAGAACCTTTATCAATCTTTAGGAGATATGAACATCACTGATAAAATACGGCTTTATCAATCTTTAGAAGGAGTGAACGTCTCTGATGAAATAAGGTTCTATCAATCTTGACAAAAAGTGACCGTCACAGATGAAATAAGGCTTCATCAATCTTTAGGAGTGAACACCACTGATGAAATAAGGCTCTAACAACCTTGAGAAGATGTGAACATCACTGATACTATAAGGCCCGGTCAACCTTCAAAAGATATAAACGTCACTTGAAAAATAAGGCCCAGTCAATTTTCAGAAGATGAGAACATCACCGATGAAATAAGGCTCTACCAACTTCCAGAAGACGATGAGAACATCACTGATAAAACAAGGCCCTCTCAATCTTCACAAGATATGATTACCACTGATAAAACAAGACCCTCTCAATGTTCACAAGATGCGAGCACCACCGACATAATCCTGCTCTATCAATCTTTAGAAGACGAGCGCGGGGCAGAAGCGCCAGCAGGACGGCCACATCTGGCGCAGGCTGGCACAGAAGGGAGCAGGCCCAGACCTGCACAGGAGATCACCACTCAGCGGGCACTGAGTCACGTGGACGCCCGCGCTCCCAACGCCGCCTCTTCAATGGTGCTCTATCAGCTCCTCAATTGGAGAGCTTCGTATGCACCCGGCGCTTCCCGGCCCATGCGAACGAACTCTCTGAACGCAAATCCTTTTCCGTTTACGTGAATTTTAAAAAATACCTTCATGCAGACGCGGTGAGTTTTACGTAAAATGCTAAGTGGAGCCTTGTTGCGTGTATATGTATACAAGTTTGTAGCTAATTTTTTGTACAAAGCTAAATGTAGCCTTATAGCCAAAATAACGAGGTCCTTCACGGGTTTAGAAGTGGTCTATCAAAAAGAATTGACATTTCGCTTCCGGCAAGCTGTTTAGGTAAACGTCCATTTTATTCAAACATACGTAGATTTGCTTTCCTTTTTATTTAGGAGTAATTCATCAAATACAGTCTGCGAGGCAGTTTCCAATGGGTAACTCAACTTCAATGAAATACTCCAATGAAATACTTTCAGAGCGCCATCAGCTCATAAAATTATAAGGGTTAGATTGCCATGTGCCTCAATTCTGAATGCAAGGAATTTCAGTACAGCCGCACACCACTTCAATGGCGCTATGACACTTGATGATATGCAGGAGACGGCAACTTGAAAAGACATTTGTCCAGTGTTGAAAATGACAGCAATACTGAAGTTGGCATGAAACAATTTCTTAGGCAATTTCAGTTATTACGTTGGCGGTAAAATACAATTAAAGTGGCAGATGCATTCAATACCACTGCACAACGTGTCCCACAAACACCCGAACCCTCTCTTGAAAATTATATAACATGTTAATTTACAAACCGATTTCAAGTTTTCTTCAGCTTGATGCAGAAATTTGTTCTCGAATGCAAGAGGGTTATAAGAAAAGTCAAATTTCAAGAAATAATTTTTTTAACATAAATAAAGTGGACCATAAGATACTATTCGACCTGCCGGCTATCCGCGTCAAGACATTAATGACATTTGTCTCTCATCTTTCTCAATACCAGTCTTATCATCAATGGATTGATCTTTAGCACGTCAAATTTAGTAGTAATATGGTATTTTAGCTCGTCTAAAGTTTGTGGTGGGGTTGTGTAAACGTTCAATTGTACATGACCCATAAAAAAGTCACAGGGTGTCGAGTCCGGTGACCTAGGTGGCCAGTCTGGCTGGAATCACATTGCCATTATTCTCCCTGGAAAGACGGTTTTGTAAATAATTTTCAACAACAATACTCCAATGAATAGGTGCTCCATCTCGCATCCACCAAATTTCGTTGAACTGATCACCGTGTCCTGTTACGAATTCTGGAATTATTCATTTTCTTAGCAATTGAAGGTTACATTCACCAGCAAAAAATTTTTTTTGTAGAATACATGATGGTATTAGTGACACGGGTAACCACTATTGAGAGGGTTCAGTTTTTCGGGGGACATCTTGCATAATACTAGCCCAGTGTTGCTTGTTTGGTCTGTCCGTCCGTCTCTCTGTTACTCGCTTAAAGATTTAGACAGGAGAAAATTCCCGGGTCCGTATTCCTAAACTAATACGGACTGTCAGAGAAGGTAGTTCGTATCAGTGATACTGAAAATAACATTTCGTCAGAGTTACCATAACTAAGAGAGCATCTGAAGAATTTAACATCATTGTCCCTCTATTTTTGGCGGTGCGCACCTACTTGTACTTAATAAGTAGGTGGCCCAAAAATTAGGGCCTAAAAATGAACGGAAACACGTGAAACTCTGTTAACGGTATCGCAAACTTATTTATCCAAAATGTTATGAGCAACAGCTCTATCAAATTCAGGAACCAGCTTGAGCCGCAGCAGAGTTAAGATTTCACAAAAACTAACATTTCTTACAGCTTCAGAACGTAAAAAACCCTCATTTATTGTTCACGCACTCGATTACATGATGCGACGCACTCTATTTATTGCCCACACACTTTATTATTATTACGATAATTACCCACATTTATCATAATCACGCACTTAATGCAATAATCGACGTACTCGGATTTGCGGTTCAGCGACGAGCAAGACGGCACTCCCACTTGGCAGAGGACGCGCTCGACTTGAGTGGGGCTGGCGTGGGCTGCAGGGGTGTGAGCGGTCCGTGCACACACCGGGCACCCGCCCCACTGCGCCTTGCCTTCTTTGGTCACCATCAATAATTCACTCAAGCAAAATGAATAATTGTCCATGCTGCTACACTTGTTTGCTCGAGCCTTGCCTAGCTACGATAATCTAACCAAATCGAGAAATGTAAATGAAGAGACAGGGGTAAAGAATTGGGAAATGAGAAAATAGGCTGCTGAACTATTATGAAATTCGCATATTAAATTTTAGTTCCTAGTCCAACTGCTCCATCCAACTCGGCTATGTCATGTTTTCCTGGTACCCAAGAAACGGTAAGAAAAGCTGGAATTCTACTCAGCATGAGACTCGCTCCTACGTCTGCAGCTCGCACACGCCCTGCTGGGGCACGCCAGCGTTGCCTCAAGAGCTCTGACTATACAATGCGTCAGTTTCAACTCTGCGTGACCCTGTCAGACGACCACACTGGCTGCACTGCTGAAGAAGTAAATTGAAAATCAGAAGAAACCCCAAATCATGGTTGTCTGTTGAAAACATTTGTCAGATGGACACAACGACGTGAAAAAATTGCATATAAGACGTATATGTGGGTTTCACTAGCCAATCGTTCGAAAACGGCTTAATACACCGTAATACGGTTGAATTCAACGAATACAAGGCACATCTGAAATATATTTTTGATCAATAGAACATGAATTAATTCTGCAAAAATAAGGAATGCTGACAACATGGTCTACATATCGTTACACCGAGTTTAATTTTTTCACAGCCCCATAGATAAATTTAAAAATTAATTGGCCCGAACACTTGGGTCGCTAACGTGATAGATAACTATAAATGTACCAGCGAAGAAGTTAGACTGAGTAAGCAATCATTAGGAAGCGAGGATTTAAGACATATTTCAAGTCACTGAATGCATTAGTTTTCAAAATAATACTTTCATAGTCCAACCAACCCTCGGCAACATTTTAACGTCGCTTGCAAGCAAGCAAGTAAGGAATGCGAATTCTTCCGAGCCTTCATTGATCTTGATACGCTCAACGACTATGTAATGAGGTGACGACACGAGTCACGTACGTAAGACGACACTCGCAAACGACGCACTGGCTAGACTCGAGCGGAACACGCGCCCTCTGTGGTCTATCGGACGGGTGCATGATGCATCACGCGGTGCGGGACCCTCTGCGATATTGAAGCGTCGTGCTTCCGCGACTGCATCTGGGTGTCAGTGTGCATGGAAGATGCGACAAGTGTGAGTGACGACATCGCTGAACATAGTCTTGATTGTCATTCTAAGCGGCCGAACTATGTACACATTGTACACATTGATCTATGTACACTACTATGGACACATTGATCGTTGAAAAACAAAGTCGATTTTTATGCGCGTTCGTACAAAGTCGCCGTGTTTTATAATATTTACATGCGCTTCAGGGACCGCTGCGATGCATGGAGTTTGTGCAAGTCGCTAACGGTAATGGATGCTAAATGCTCAATGTTCGCGAGGTCAGTGCTTTAAAAAGAAGTTCTCCACATAGGTGAACAGCAGGCCTAAGAATAAAATTCAAATACTACCAAAAGGAGCGGACTGGGTAACACCCAATAAATGATTTTATCGGTCGAAAGAGGTACAACATTTTTACTGCGACTTCACAGAACAATATTGAATTAACACGATGCCCACCAAGCAAAGAATGTTGCTGCCCACCTTGGTTTTGCTATGTTAATCAACACGACGTTGGCTGCGATACAGCTGAATGATTGGCCACTTTACCTTAGAAGAATAACACCAATGCAAGCAACGTGTTAAAAATTGAGAAAAAAGTATACCCAAAGGTGGTAAACTTGATTGAAATGAAAACACTTTTGGCATCTCTAGAAAATTACTCTTCCACATTGAGAGCGATAGAAGCCACTTGTAATTATGAGTCAGCAATGCCAGCTAGGGGATACGAGTCCCATCGTGTTGCCATCTGCCATGCGAAGAAGAAATGGAACGACAACAAACCCTGAGCTTGCCTCTATTTAAAGGAGAGCAGCGCGTCGATGGTAAATACCTTTAATTTTAAGACACCTCACAAACTAGCGCCCATTAACAAATGAAAGACTATTAAGTGCAAAAATGGCTATCAATGAATGCGAAAATATCGCAACGTATACCGTGAACGGAGCCTCTGACCGTCATCATTCACTCCTTGCTTACTTGCCATCATGAGCTTCCGACTTGTTTGTTTTGATGAGCAGCGAAGTGGCTGCTCAGAGGGTTTCCCAGAACCCCACACGTGCATTTGGTGTCCGGGAAAAGTTTCGAAAACAAATAAATTCCTTTCAATATGCCAGTGAAAAACGATCCGTAACTTCGATGAATGACTCCTTTGCATAGGAAATACTATGACAGAACGGAGGTAAGCCCAGCGACGGCTAACCACATGGTAAAAAAAATACAAGTGGAAAATAGTAAATGGACCAGAAATGAAAGAGACATCCGACGCTCTTCAGAAAAATATCACAATTCTGAGATACACAATATATTTTTGCAGTACATGGTTATTTAGGTTTCATTATACACGAGTCTGCTAAGTGATACTTCATACACAGCAATTAAAACCTAGCAGCATCAAAAGCACGAGCTATGTAGATTTGTGCCTATCAGTAAACCTTCAAGATCTTTCACGGGAACTAGTTTTCATAGTCTCGCTAGTCTCCGAATGGAAGTGCAGAATAGTCATTGCTATATACAACCCACCTTAGAAGCCACTTGGGATCGCACAAGACTTGACAAATCCCGGTACAGAGGTAACGGGACTTACTCTTGAGCACCAATTCAATCTCAATTGCACAGACAGGAGTCAGAATTCAAGAACGAGAGCAGCCAAGTAGTGGCGCAATAAAAGTCACGCATCATCTACCTGGAAGAGTAGTTTTCCTTTCCATGTATAAACTTGCTTCTAAAATGTTGGAAGGTCCCACTCGGTTTCCAAAGTTTCACTAACGTAGGGGTAGAAGAATGGCAAATGTAGAACGTACAGTTACGCGCAAAATTATTAGCAACGTTCAATTCTAAATTTAAATATTATCCCTATTTTTAAGTTACTAAGGAACTATTAGTGTGCTTGTACTAAAATGCTCGCTTGTAATCGTGTAAATTAATTTCTTACCTCAAAAATATATTATTCATTGAATATCTTCAGATATACTATATTTTGCAAATTGATTGTTATTTTCCGCGTGCAAAATTAATGGCAATGAAACCTAGGATTGTTCTCTTTTTCCTAAACGGTAATTTGTATTCGATATTGATCCAAGCTTCTCACGGAAATGCTCCCATGATTCTTTTTATCAATGATTTGAACAATTTCAAATATGAAGAGAAGGGAGTAAAAAATTCTAATTTCTATCTTCCAAGTGCATCTAGGATCTCAGCACGTTCTCTTCAGAAGGAACAATCAATGTCAACACATTTGATACAAGACACGACCACAAGGTAAGGCTACACAAAGGGAAAATATTAACCAACATAAAATCCAGATCAAACTAGAAAAATGACCTGAATATTTGTTAAATTTTTTTAATGATTTAACATTTTATACCAAAGAAATTTCATCGAATAAAGTTCAGTTTAGATTACCTCATTTCAATGCAAGTCGCATTACCTCACAGAATGTGAGACTGTCACACTGAGAAATAAAAGCACCGCGAGTCCCCCGAGATCAGTTAAAAATGTAAATAATTGGAAAAGAAGGGTGTTGAAAGTTCTTAGATATTTACAAATTTTGCGATGACTATATCATCTAATCATTTTTTGAAGAATGTTTAATTGAATGGTCTCGAAAAAATAGGTATCAAATGTCAGTTATAGTTACTGCTTAAAAACATTTATTTTCTGTATTATCGAAAGAAAATGTTACCAGAGAAACAATCATTTGTGTCACAAAATGACAGCCTTCATGTTATCTATTTGTGCCTCTTCATCACGAGCTTCAGACACGCAAGTTGGAATGAATATGTTAGAAATATTCAACTCCAGGATAATTTTTGACACAAGTAAGGATGTGGAAAAATCAATCGCAACACGAAGTTGGCTTAAAACTGATCGTCACTCCCATCTTTTGATACTCCCACAAAATGAATAATATTCATAAATTTTCAAAAAGGAGCTCATTGCACTGTGCATGTGCTTTAAGGAGTAACCATGTTTCCTTCAAACATAGGTGTCTCAAAGTTAATGATATTCAACAAAAATTTAAGCACCTTTAACAGTTAACGCGTCGTTGCTTCGGAGTCCAGCAGTTACTACTGAATCAACAAAAACAAAACAAACATAAAACGGGAAAAATATTGTTTTCAATTTTAGCACTTTGCTAAGATATTTGAAGATCATGCTATCCCAGTACACATTTAATCTGTGCTTATCTACCGTGTAAAAAAGGCTTCATATGCATGAAAACCTCTCGAATGCAGCTCTTTCTTTCTTTCTACACTGTACTACGCTCACTTCATAGTTTACGAACCCATTAATGCTGAACTATCGACAACGAAATATTGCGTTCAATCACGATGAGATTGGCTGGTATCGGTATTCATCAAGAACATGTACGATTTAATGTGATGTCGATCAAGTGAGATATATTCGTTCACATTGGTACTGTTGGCCTCTTGGATTTATGCTGTTCCGTCAGCTGCCCCGCTAGTTCTGACTCCTGAGTGGGACGCTGGGTAAGACCCCAGTCATCACACTACGCTGAATCTTCGTGTTTTTTGTTGTTCTTGTGGGGTCGCCCGTTTTATTTCGCTTTCTTTAGAACATATTTTGAGGGTATGCGAAGCCCTCGACCGGCAGGGCATCTGCTCTACTTATTGGCTTCCGCGATTCCTCTTGTTTAGTATCTTGTGAAAATATAACTATTATAGATTTATTTCATGATTCGATATTTTACTTTCGTCTTATTTTATGCACGAAAACTAGGCCACAAAGCGTTCAGTTGTGATACGCAGCAAAAATTGGCTATCAGTTATACCCTACCGTGAAATGGAATGTTGTGAACTCTCAACGTAACCTATTTCAGTAATAAACATACAAATCAACGCATGACAAATAAACTCTCCGCTAGAGCAAGAGCCATGTCCATTACGCAAAGATTAGAAGAATACAAACTTTCCATTAGATCTAACACAGTACAAAATATTAGGTCACACTAGCTTAGTGTAGGAGGAAGAAGCATTAGGAAGCAACATGAAACATAAATTATCAAACAACGAATCAAACGTTATGCCAGTCAATAGGAAAAAAATTAAAACAAAAAGAGCAGGGTCAATCTAAGTGTCACGATAATTCATCTGTTTTCAATAGAATTTCACGATTAAATAGTAATGCATAATTCGTAATTTCTCGATAAACTGGCAGTTGCTTGTCTCGTGGCTGCAAAGATCATCAGTGCCGGAAATAAAACACAGTCCATGTATAAGGGTTCATGACAGCCAACACCTAAAAATCACGCGAATATAATCTCTGAATGGAGAGGAAGTAGTGCCGTCGCTCGTAATGCATGGAGAACAGACTCAAGTGAGCGATAAATGAGTGCCGTAAAAACGCGGCATGAAGGATGCGGGCATTTGGGCGGCCGAGTTTAAAGATTAATGAGCATTTCCAGTCTCATTTTGAATCTCTGCATTACCAAACTTTAACGCACAGGTTTAAGTCATGCATGAGAAGTAGCCTCGGTGATTCTGAAATAAGTAATGTTACGACGTAAGTTTCGCTCAGTGATGCATTCCACAACATACATGAGTTTACTAAAAAATTTCCCGACACACGTACATGTTTTGCAATCCCGTTAAATATCTACTCGTAAGTAATCTTTGGCGAACTCTAAATTCTCGAATACTCCGCCATCTCCCACAAGCCACTACATAAAACTCTTCTGGCATCTCAGAGTGCATTCAATAGCGCCTGTCTTACATAACCGACGGGTCTTTGATTTCCCTGCTAAAAGAGGCGACCGTCCGTCACAAGGCAGGAGAGCCTCAGCTGCCCAGCCTGCTCAGGATGACCACAGGCTGCCCGCAAAGCGATCAGTCAGCGACCGCATCACGAGGGTCTCAGGGACAGGATGTGTTCCCTGCCAGCCGTACTTGGGCGGCGTCACGTGCTGCTCTTGTGGTAACGCTTCGTCTACCCCCTCCAGAAAGACCATGTACTTGCTGGTGTGAACGCGGTCTTGTTCACGTATTTGAGAGGAAGGAGCGCATAGGGAATTCCGAACTATCATTAACCGAGCATGCAAAACAACACTATCTAAATGAAAATATTTTCAAGACGTACTCCACGTTCGTAACATTGTATAATGAGCTAAGGATTATTTATTAACTTCTGTTTCCCTCTTGAGTCCTCGCGGGAAAATGAAGATTCGCAGTTCGGAAAATTGCAAAGTTTCTCTTCAAAGAGATGAAAATACCAAAAGAATGAAAAACAAATTTGTATACAACATTTCAGAGTTCTGAGCGAACGACGAGCTATACGTCAGATAGATGCGTCAAAGTTATATCATACGCGCTCGTGTCTACATAGATGCCGCCTCGTGCGCCGATGCGAGCAGCTACGTGGTGCACAGAGGCCCACTTTAATACTCGTAAAGATTATGAAAGAAGTACAATGAGCAGCAGTGGGCGGCTGCACCAGAGCTCGGATGCAGTGACAGAGCAGTACACTCTACAAGAGGGGCTGCCGAGAGGGCCATAAGTAACCATCAAAACTCGGTTGAGTCTGAGTTATCTTGACTTCACTGCATCCTGAGTACCTCCCTCTGCAAAACGTGCCTTCAACCAACTATGAGAAAAATTTGTAAAAATGGTAGTGAATGCTTTCAGTTGGTTGATCTGGCGATGAAGGAGACAGATAAATTTTAGAATATAAAATCAGGTTTAAGCGTTCTTCACGTACTTTAGAATTGGACAGCAAAGACTGCATTGCCGGAAAAAATGAAAAAGTTAACATTTTGCTGCTGTGAAGTCAATGAGAGCGAGAAAATACAGCTTATGAGGGACTGAATTATGACAAATAAAAATCTTCAAAGTGTACTGAAAGTATTCTTTACAAAAACTGTGATTATTTCGTAATGCGAATCGAGTACTATGTTTCTTTCAAGTCTTTGGTGCTTACATTCAATAGAAGCTTTCAATTCCATCTCGCTAAACAGCATAAAAAGCGTAGCATGAGAAAAAAGTGTCTCGCGGTGAGCAAAACTACATTGAACAGGGGTGAAAAAAGCTCGCTGCAACGCCCCTCAGTGGGAGCTGCTCAACAGAGTACCTCTCATTGAGTGCTCCTCCCTGAACGCCGTCAGAGGGCGCATAAATCCGTAAAAAATAAAGGCTCCTTTATGCAGTCTTGCTGCGCCAGAATGAAGTCACCCGTGCTGAAGAGCCAATGAAATGAACACTCGTAAAAGGAGTTCAGGAGTGAAATTTGGAGCGCCACTCATCCCGCGAGTTTAAAATAAAGCTTTGGACCGGGAAAGGTTTTCGATGCCAAACGTCCACTGCAAAGAGAGCGACTAATGAAGCGCTCATTAACGCAAAACGACATCGAAACAATGAACGTTCACATATTCCTGAGAAAATAAGCTCAAACTGGTAATTCGTAAGCGTGTACCGGAGACTTAATCAGCCATTAAGGCTCAGCAATTGCACAGCATACACGCGCACACGAAGGGCCACTTCAGTGGCTGAACACTGCGGCTAAAAGCCAGGATTACGCTGCAATCTTCATATTGAAATGATGCCTAAGGAACTGGGCTAGCCTAAGGCCTCAAACAATGCGGTATTATTGTATTTTTATCGAGAGCAACGTCAGCATGAAATCTTTTGGAGCGTAGCAGTGGGCCACGAAACCTTAGCCAGAGGCTCGCATAAAAAGACATTAAATGCAAAATTGAATTTCTTAATAACACACGAGTAAAAACTATTAGAATGAACAGCCGAAGTTATTTAATTAAAATTGTACAGTTACAGTCGAAACACGCGGAGTAGATTAGATTTTTATTTGAAATTTTCCTGCTCACAACAAATGGGATCCAAAGAGCAAGGGGAAGCGAGGATTTAAAATGGACTGTAGAAAACGTTGAATCTATACATTGGTGTGTTTCAACACAGGATTCTCTGCGAATAGAAATAAGTTAAGAAATAAGAGGAAGAAAGGTAAAGAATCGTCACTGAAAACGTAATGAAAGTGGAAAGAAGCAAAATGTGCACAAAAGATAGAAGTCCCGAATGCCTACGTAGAGCTGAGGTACATACGCTAGTCAAAACACGTAAAAAACACGTAAAAGGCCGTCCCTACAGTCACGTAAAACGAATATTTGGCAAGCTTAGAAACTTATTTTGCAACATTTTCAGAGAGACGGAACCATGGAACTTCTACAAAATACAGTATTTACAAATAACGTACTAAATGTCGAAAATTAAAATTGTTTCAAGTATACACTATTTACAGGCAATACTCGTAATTCAAAACAAATTATGAAAAAGTGTTTGGACACTTTTTTTACCATGTTTAATATTGTAATTTCTAGTATGCCTAGAGATTTCCCACATCGGTGGTTGTAATTGCAAATGACTACAGCTCCAAAGAGATGTCACAACTGTTCAAAGCCTATCCATTCTCTATTGCTCAACGCATTTACGTTCCAAGACTAGTCGCAACTTGAATACTCGACTACACATGTTATCGAGTCCAGGTCTTGGCTTTTCAGGAATGCGAAAGCAAGAAGTAATTGCGTTCTACTGAAATGCAGGGGAATGTGCTAGTCTATTCCCCATCTATAAAATTTATATGATTTTCTGTTGCTTTCTTGCACGACTACTTTTGTTGTGAGAATTTTAACAGACAAATAGTAATTTTTTTCGCCATCGATATGGACCAGTCAAGATGAACTTGTGAATTCTCTCTTGTCATTAATAACTTTATAGGGTTTTTATTTCAGAAGGTATACAACAAGATTTATATAGAAAGAACTACCGCTTATTTGGTCTAAATCCCAAGCCTTCGTGCATGCATATGTGAAACACGATATCGAGTTGTCCTCAGGCTTGGTTTTTCTCTTCGTTTTTGAGCACAAGTTATTTCGCATGTACGCACAGGCCGTCCTCGCTGTAACGTCCATTTTGTGCCTCACATTAACGATAACTGCTCCTCGTTTTATGGACAGTAACTTAAATTAACTGCATTGACAATTTTCTATTTTAAACTGACTATTGGCAATCACATTACTCACGGCAACACTTTCTGTGAACCAGTGTACGTCAATGTCTCGCATTAGCGGCAACATAATGCACAGAGGGAGTTCTCTTACTTAAAAGCAAGGACGGCCTGTAATATACGCTGTGTTATAATATCCCGGCATGTATTTGACATACAAATTTACTTATACAGCTCAAGTCTCGCGAAGTACAACTAGACTTCGAACACAAATGTTCCCGTGACATCGCTTCCGATACAAACACTCAAAAGCAGACAGCAATAAACGGCGTTCCTGAGTCACGCAAAAGACCTCACAAGCTGGAGGAGTTGGAGACAACGCGCCAGGAGAGAAAAAGACCCACTTTTTTCTCAAAAACTTTCGGTATTCTGCCGTGTAATTCCGTGAACTTGTTGCTTCTATAATTATCAGGTGGCAGGGTGGCCGGCCGGGGCCACATCCGAGTCTTTAAAGTAGAAGGGCTGAGCGGCCACTGACAGCTTCCCCATGGCACACACGAGCGTCGTGACCTACAGATCATTGTTCACCACACGCACGTTAACATCGGCATTACACGTACTACGATGAAGAAGCATTGAATTAGAGATAAGAAATAAAGAAGTGGTGATGCATTCATCACCGTTGGTTGTTTATCATTCTAAACAATCAATCAATATTTGACGTTTATGAAGGACCTGGATCTTTTCGAGTTAAACATAATTGAAAAAACAGAGATCTGGATCCCGGGAGTCTAGTTAGAGTGCCTCGAGGCGATGGTTTCTTACTGTACGCGAACGGGTGAAGCAAAGGATAACAAATACAAAAAGTGATATTAAGATTTCTAAAAATAAATTCACAAATTGTGTTTTTATGAACATTGAAGCACTCATAGCTATTTTGCACGGGGTGAACGTACTCAGTTCTTCCGTTGCGGCTTTTCTACTGTTTACCTAAAACAATTCCCAAATGTGCAACGAAAACGGATAATATTCATATGAGAAGGGAGCATTGCTGTCCGTATCAAAACAGTCGGTTCATTTAGCATGAAATTATAATTCAACTTCGCTAAAAAATGTCACAATGTGCGTTACACGTTTTGCTAGGAATATTTCGGGTCAGGCTCGTGCTAGGAAATACTTAACGTTACACTTTTTCCTGCAGATATCTAGTGTCACACTCTTGCACAACGATATCTAACATCGCGCTTTTCTTTGAAAAATTTAACGTCACATTTTTCTTTGAAATATTTAACGTCACACTCTTACAAGGCAGTATCTAACGTCACACTTTTCTTTGAAATAGTTAACGTCACACTCTTGTACGGACATATCTAACATCACACTTTTCTTTGAAGTAGCAACGTCACACTTTTGCTAAGAATATCACTCAGCAATGAGCAGCAATTCAACTCATATTAGTAACAATCGCGATTCGCAGTCGTTGAGAAAATTGAAGAAGGTTTTTGGTGCACTCCAGCGAGTTTGCCTCGTCCAGGGCAGAGAGGAGACCTCCACTCACAGGAATAGAATTGCACGAAAGGAAATGGAAATATATTTTACTGGAACGCAGCTGCGGCCCGCACAGCAGCAGAATTTTACAAGCAGCGCGAGACTCGTATTTCGAGAACAGGTCCAGTACTGCCGCTCTTTATTAAATGTGAATACTCGATCAATACGCGGCAAAAATTGCCTGAAACGAAACACGGGGACGGAATTTTCTGCAGATACAGAATCAATTGAAATTGATTAAACCGAGACTTGGAGCAGTCATGTAAAACCAGGGGAAACGAGCAAAATTTAAATTAAAGCAATATTGAGGCATCAGTCTCTAGAATTTTAAATTATTTGTTCGCATTCAATGTAGTAGCAGTCGTAGTGCAGATAGCAGAGCTTCAGGATTCGGGTTATCTACCACCGAAAAAGAAGGGATAATTTAAGTAGGGACTCAAGAGAAAAAAGGAATCTATGTACAAGATATGTTACCACACAAGATCCCCAAGCAAATTAAGGATGGAGAGGAAAAAATGGCAGAGAAGAGATGGCGAAAAATACAAGAAAATTGAAAGAAGCAAAGCGTGCACGAAAGATAAAAATTGTGAAGGCCTATATATAGCTGAGGTAACCTAACAATGGCCCCTGGGGACGCTAGTCCCCGTAGCATACGATAGACAGACCTAACCCTACTGCATATCGTATGCCCCTGAGGGGCGTCCTTAAAGTAGGAGTGGCATAGCTGAATAATA
This sequence comes from Orchestia grillus, assembly GCA_014899125.1. Classification (NCBI taxonomy): domain Eukaryota; kingdom Metazoa; phylum Arthropoda; class Malacostraca; order Amphipoda; family Talitridae; genus Orchestia; species Orchestia grillus. Next base: position 45,283 of record VOMN01040789.1, read on the forward strand.
ACACAAAATTTTTTAGAGGAGATTTTTAGAAAAACAAACGATTTTTTCTAACCCGACCACATAAAAGGGAGCATTCAAGGAACAACTGAAAAGAAAGTACCTGACAGCCTACTGTACGGGCTCTGTGAGCTCCACGCATGCAGAGCTCTCCAGGACATCAAGCTCAAAATGATCCATCTCGTTGGACATTATAAGGCCTATTAAATAGACGACGTAAAAGTGTGCAGAACTGAGGTTTGGAGCCTGATCCCATAACTCACAGATATTGGCTGTCATAAAACACGGGAGACTGCGGTTCCAAACGACCTAAGCGACACGCTGCCTTTGGAAGACCAAGCGCCGAAACGCTCCAGTGGCTTGCAATAACCTCAGTGAAATTAATGTCACACACACACCGCTCTTTGCTTCAAACACTCGCTAAATTACCTCTACGGAAGTCCCAAGAGGAAAATCTGGAAGGCTGCAATACGCAACGGTGGAAATATAAAATGCTGATTCACTGAACGGGCAAACAAACGTTTGTAAATGGGAAATAAATGTTCGTAAATGTTTTTTCTGCATTGAGCACTACCTGAAATGCGACTATTACATCAGTTGCATCCGGTGGTAGGTGACCCACTCGCGTTCCATGAAAAAGAATTCATCTACCGTCAACATGCGTTAGCGCCGCTGGCTAACACGATTGTCCATCCATTAATAATTAACCTTAAGCAATGCCAGCACAACAGACGTACGAGGGTAGCTTTGCGTATTCCCCCTTCGTGAAGTAGTACGGATTTTTTAAGACTAGAAAAATTATTGATCAGGGAGCCTTAAACATGAGACGCATAAATGCTGAACAAATTTCTACTTCGAGTTCCACGAAGTCAAATAATTCTTAAACCAGGAAACTTTTGCATCCTCACGAAGTGTACAAAGGATAATTGACAAGTGTTGAATTTACCAGAAGTGTTAATTTATAATATTTTTAATAAATCCATCTTTATTATTACTTTTATTATCATTTCATTAGTTGGAGGCCTTCTAGCCCCATCAAACGTGATCTTAAGAGAGCGAAAAGAAGGAACCATATAGAATGGACTGTAGGGAGCGCGGAATGTATGTACAGGGGGGTTCCCACGAAGGATTCCCAGCGCACAAGAATAGCAAGTTAAGAAGGAAGATAGAGGAAAAACAAAGAAAACATAGCGAAGGAGGTGTGAATACTCTAAGAAGCAATGTGGGCACGAAAGATAAAAGTCCCCTCTATAGGTGACGTAACCTAAAAGTGCCCCGCTAAGGGACGCCAGTCCTAATAGCAAGCAATAGACAATCGCACCTAACCGAACCGTATCGACTATCCTATGCCTCAGATCGGAGTGGGATTGGTAACGCATTCGTCGTTTTTTTTGCATCGCAGCAAATAATTCATTAATGGCAGAGCTTAAGATTTTGTCGCTACATACGTTCGATGGCAGCAAAAAGAAACGAATATTTGTGTCCCGATTTAAGAAAAATTAACATAAATTTCCAAATTTCAAAGTCGTCAAGTTCAATTGTATTGTTCCTATAACGATGAGCGGAGGAGGGACAACTATAAATCGGGCGGCGATAGCTCGGGATTCTCTTGACCTAATTCTACGTGCAATTATTGTTGATTCAATACTACGATCATTTCAATAAATTCCAATAATATCAAGTCCATCCCATGGTCCAGATGTCGCTCACCAATAGTTCACTGCCACGCTCACACGTCATGTCAATGCCCACATGCATAGGAATCAAGCAATGCCAGATTTATAAGAAGGGCACAAAAATGACTCCGAACACCTAACCATGATTTTAGAATTGCACGATCGCATTGCATATGTGCATCTAGAAGCATACCGAAGCAAATTGTGCAGAACATGTACTTCCCTCAGTCGTTCGAGTTAATTAGAAGTGCCGGGAGCAGGATTTCATAGAAGAATTTCTGAAGATGGCTGGTAGCAAGTTTAAATAACACAAGAGTAAGTCTATTCTTGACAGAGTAGAGGTTGAATAAATGCAATAGGAAAACCATCCACTTAGGAAAAAAAGGCTTTTATTCACCCAACTCGAGTTATATTAATAGTGTTCAACCTTAGCATGTGTACTATTCATTTCATAACACCCAGTGTATTCAAACGAACTTACACTTATAACATTTATTGCACTTCCGTAAATTTTGTCTCATGAGGAAATTATAACCTAGTTGAGAATTAAAGGTCTTCACAAAAGAAGACTGTGAAGTTTAGTGAAGGTTATCCTTGAGCCCATAACGAAACCATCACAAACTTTCAGTATTACCTCTGATTCGACAAGAACTTGGACATGTGAAGTTAAAACTGTTTTACAGGTTTTGCCTGGTAGCAATTTGATAAAATAAGTAATGAAATGACTCTCCTTCGCCTTCCACTTGAGTTTAAAAAACCACGTACCTAAAATGCTATTATGAAGCCGGGGAGGCTAAAAGTAGTCTGATATTTCGATAGAAACTCAAACCACGTCAAAATACCCCCGTTTTTATGAAAGCGAATTTCTACTACATCTGGCGTGCAGTAGGTCTATCTACGTACTCGTGCGATGAAATCGATACTTATTACCATTTAGAATTTTTCCCAGCAGAGGGTCGACTTGACTGCCATGCACCCTCCATTGCCACCGAGTCTGAGGCCTCTGGAGGCGGCCCCGACGTATCGCCTTGCCAGCCATTGTTCCCTCGCTGGGAGCCTCGTGCGCTGGGAGAGCCTGCTCCAAATCTATTCTCAGTAACCTGGTTTACTATTTTATTATTGTTCGATACAATATTGTGTCCTAATATATGTGTGTAAATATATTCCGTACGTTTTTGTTCAGGAAGGCAGTCAGGGTACAACTAGCCCTTTTAATGTTCTGTCTCGTTCTCGTTGCACTAAGAATGAATTCGAGCACTCATTTTATTTACCGCCCATCAATGCAATGACTTTACCGTGAGCGACCGAGGTTTCGTAGCTTAATGTACTAAATTTATCAATAAAATCACCTCCATACCTAAGAAGTAGGAAATTGAAAAAAACTAGATGCCAGGATATTTCGTGATAGATACAAAAAATAGAAGTCTTCATCCAAACTAGATATTATAGACTATGCATAGTCATAACTGAATATTTCGATGTGTAGAGCTGCTTCAATTTAAACGAAAATTGACAATACATCAAGGCTAGCACTGTTAGTCCATAAGGGTGGTCATTAAAATCAGAACACTAACTTCTCGCTTTCAGAGAGAAGTAGAGATGAATTGATTTTTACAGTTTAAATTTCCCGTCATACAAGCCACAAAACATTCGCGTAACGATGAACGTAACAGGAAAGAACGATGATGGTACTCACATTAGCGTTGAAGTCGAATTAACGAAGACTAACATCAATATAGATAGGTTCGAAAATCCGTGCGAATATGAATTATAGACTAACTGAACACATGCTCGTAATTGAGAGTACAACTTTTCAACTGCAAAAAATATTTGTAGTGGATCAAGTTAGCAATACAGAGTCCATATATGGATGTGCTGCGGAGTTCATTTCGGCGGTGAAGAGTGAAAATAAGACACGACTTTCTGTTAGCGACCGAGATGCAAAGAGCTGTTGATCAGGCATGATGTTATTCAGGAGAATTTTACGGTACATGAAAATACTGTTATCGTTACGAATGACTAACTATGCATGCAATTGACGCTGCGTTTTGAATTGTTCACAGGGTTCTTGCTTGAAGGACTGTTAGTGGCAGAAAAAGACTAACTTTCTGGGTGTGAAGTGATGATAATTTATTAACATTCATTTTGGAAGCTTACAACACCTCTATTATTCTTACAATTGCCCATGAGTTCCTGAGAGGATATCGCATCATTAATTAAAACGGAGAGATTTGCATACAAGTTATATACTTCATAGTTACTACTACGTTTATACACATTGAACGTACTTGTTACCAAAAGTTTACTGCTCATTTTTCATTTCCCGAATCGTGCTGTAAAGTTTGAGGCACGCTGTCGTAGACGTTGAGTAGGATTAGAGATCTGCAGGCCTCCCCTCAGGCTCGTTCTTTGTTCGGCCTGACCCTCTCATAGCCCTCGTCTCGCGTGCCATGCGCAGCTTCCGCAGTCTGGCCCACCAGAAAACGGTCCCGAACTCAGCAAGATTCGCGAATGGAAGCCGTAGCACGAATAGGAACACGGGCGAGTGAAAAAATTCATGCTGATTATACATTGCAACCTCGGCGCAATTTTAATATCAGAGTCGAAAGTGTTAGAACTCGTGCTACGTAAATATCATACCAAGATATTATTATACTTCATCGTTTGCAAGACGGTAGTACTTTACTAACGACGTTCCGATGTGAAACTTGGAAAAGTACGTTATCTGAGTTAGGAAACACAATAAAAAATCAGTAGATTTTTCCCCAGCTCACACAAGGAACAAATTCAATGTTGAATATTATCATTTAAATTCTAGGCACGCGTCACGCAACTAAGCCTACGATAGTCTCAGCAAGGCATCCACGTCACTCTGAATGAGATGCTAACACAGAAATCCGTTTTCAGCGACACCGAGGAGCAAACTTTGTACAGCAGAAGTTGGAATGGCAACAAAGTTTTCGCGAACACGGCGGCCCGAGTGGCGCTCATTTGTGTATGCAGAGTGTGCGTGGCGGCTCAGAATGCGCTCTCGAGCGCCCATAACGCGCATGTGGCGTCGGCGGGGTGGGGCGTTACGACGCAAACATGTCGCAGGTCGTAAACCAGGGGTCTGACTTCGTGAATAAAGTAACGAAAAACTGTCAACAATGGATTCGTTAACTTCTGATTAATTGGGCATTAATTGAAGAGGGTAGTGTAACGAGGAAAACTGCGAACAGATTAATTTATTTTTGATTAATTAAGCTCTACAAGGAATCACTGGAACGTCACTATTGGCGCACGTACGTAGGCCAAATGACGATTGTACGGCTTTTGAATTGGTCAGTGGTGGAAATATTGTGCCCAGTTTCCAAAACAGCAGTAAAATGAACCAAGATAGGACACAATAAATGAAGAAACTATAAATTGAGATGAAGAAATAACTTATATTGATACAATTGAAAACTCTCAATCGAAAACAAACCCAAAGAAGAAAATTTGGCAGGGTCTTATCATTTAATAGATTTAAGCACACATAAAGTCAAAATATATCAGTAGATTAATGCAACTCAATACCCATCACAGAAGTTGCACGCTTAATATACGTCAAATAATAAATATACACTTCGACCTCTTGTTCTGCGAGTCGGATTGGCCTTTCTGATGTGTGGCTTCTCACCGAGAGAAGTACGAGCTTTTGTAACTCTAATGACGTAAGTTGTAATTCAACTAACTCGATTATAATGATGTAGGTTCAGTGGCCGCAGTGAATCCGAAAATCGCAGGCATTAGGGGGATTTCTGCAACACCGCAGAGAGCTCTACCATCCCTAGCGTGATCATACCTCAGACTTCATATAAGCCTAACTAGACCTTACTTTCTCGGACTGCTTTCGTACTCGAGACCTTTCTTATGTATGAATCACAGCGCCCCTTGAATGGAGGCCCACGATCGACAGCCACAGCACGAACAAAAGCGACAGCTATAGTACGTGCATAAGCTGGTAAGTTTGCTAAACTTACTTGGATTCAGAAAAAAATTGGACTGGCAATAAAGTTGAAGTTACTTATCCGTCTCTGGGGTACGCGCGACATACTAAACCTATAAATTTCTGTACTTTAATTTTCAGAAAAAGAAAAAAATGGTTCATTTTTTGTGTTTTTTTAATGCAAAGACATCAAGTTGGAAGTAATGATTGAACTCATTATGTGAGTAGGTATCATCGAAATTTGAAAAACACCCCTTACAGAACCCAAGGAAACGCTTAAACCATCAGTGAGGAAGAGAGGAAGGAACAAGCGTAGCAAACACGTGGGTATCATGGATACCGGCGCAACGTTCTTGTGAAGCACGCATCCTGACGACGCAACAGTGGCATGAGAGCGAATGCGACTCGTAGCTCAGTGAACAATAGCCCTCAGTGGCGCCTGGCAGCTCCGTCAATTGCCTGCGCCCACCGCAGAGACGGCAAATGATTTAATAAACGTCACAGTCCCTCGCTATTAGTGGCGCTCGCGTTTCTGAGCAGGAGGTCCCTGCACACGAATTCGAAGAATTCCATAAAATCGACATGCCAAGCCTATAATGTCTGAAAATTCTATAAAAGCTCGCGTCACCTTTCCAGCTAAAATTCTACAGATCTAATGTTATTTCGGCAATTGGTAGGTAAAAAATCTAAACCTTCTGTATGTGGAGTAAAAATGCAAAAAATCATTCGGTAACCGTGGTTTCAATAAGATAGCGCATCACTTCGTCTTGAGTATTATGAAGCTCTGAAGATTATCGACCACAGAACTGGGCTCGTTGGCGACTCAGCAGAAATCCCAGCAACGAGGACTGTCGGGACAACGAGGGTCTGATAAGCGACAATTGAGCGGTAAGATTAGCAGAGTCTTAGCAAGCGAAGCGATGCCAAGTTTGAGAATTAAGATATAAGCTTCTGCAGAGCTGAAAATGAGAATGAGTTCTATGCAATACTAGACAACCCGTGACCCGTTGGGTCAAATGAAATTGATCAAAATTAAACCGTATCCAGAAATATATCCTATACAGTTAAGTCGGTATCCACAATACAGGATTAAACGGAGAGTATAAATTTCGAATATCTCAGAGCCGACAGACGAACGATACTGCCCTCTTCCTCATTCCCGTATCCACTTTACTAACTTGCCGGACTTAAATTCCTTTCTTTACATGACATAGGTGTATATTTACTCTTCTGTGCACGGTTTCAAGCAAGCAAGCAAGCAATAAACAAGCAAACAAAGAAGACGACCAGAGCTTTAGTATTATACAAGCAAAAAAACAAGACGCCTAGAGTTTTAATATTATTTAGATAGATAATGTTCTAAATGCATCGATGTTCAAGAGGGGAGAAAAGCATACCCAATAAAAAATTTTCCGCCAATTTAATTCAAGGAAACTAATACGATCATGGATTTTAAGCAGGCCTCGGAGGTCCAAACGAAGTGGAAAGTATTCTAAAATATGCGGAACGAAAGAGAGGGAACGACTAATTGCGACTTCAAGCAATGGGAACACGGACTAAACTGATATTCATGAGAATTGTGCACGTTTCAATTAAGATACTTATTTCAATTTCTTCTTCAGCACGAAAAGGAAAATTGAGACGTTACAGTTGCCTTAAGAATTACAACTTTCATCATCACTATCCATATATTGATACGACTGTAACTATCTATGAATATATCTATATGTGATACGCCCTTCATCAATAAATATAAAGATCATTGCGGGATCTATGCTACAGCCTGATCATAAACTTCCCCTAGGATGGCATCAAAGTTGTTGAATGACGATCAATGATCGTTAATTTGTTAATTTATATACTACATAAACCCCAAAAGTAACACTAAAATGAAATTAGAAATCCGACAAAATTAACCGCGAACTATTTGCAGGCCATGCTAGTTATTGTTATTATCATTATTATTATTAGTGGTAGTAGCAACTCGGACTAGCTCGCACTGAAAGAGCATGGACCACATAGTGTGGGACTTGGGAGAACGGGGAATCTATGCATAAGATATGTTCCCACTCAGGATCCCCTCCAAATGGAAACAGAAAGTTAAAAAGGAAGAAAAAAAAAGAGGAAGAGAAAGAAAAAAAAAGAATAATAAGCGAAGAAGGCATGAATATGGAAAGAAGAAAATTGGGCATGAACGATAAGATAAAAGTCCCTAATGCCTAGCCATAGCCGAATTAACCTAACTATTTCTTGGGGACGCCAGTCCCTATAGCATAAGATAGACTAGCCTAACTAACCTAACCCTATTGCGTATGACCTATTTTATGCCCCCTGAGGGTCGTTATTAATACAAAAGCTCATACTTCTCTCGGTGAGAAAGAATGTTCACTAAGCCATACATCAGAAAGGGTAGCAGAACTGCTGCATAATTCACAGGCAGACCGCCTGCCGCCCGCATACCAACCCGAGGAGCCTATGTTGCGTCAGGGGAAGTCATGAACAACTCGAGCGAATCTTCGTGGTCTCTAATTTTTAGTAGATACATTCTACAGTCACTAAGCATGCCAGTATGATTTCAAATTCATTTCAACGATCGAGAGCAACTGATACAGCACAATACTTAAATTTCCGTCCACGTGTAAAAACGGGCATGTGACGCGGAACTCAAATTGCATCACTGAGAAAGGAAAAACTACTACTAATCAATAGCAAATTATAGACCTTCCTCATACCAGAGCGTTCTGGTTAATTCTAATCAACAACCCGGATACTTACACATTTTCTTATAGTAATGGCTTGGTCGTTGTTCCTTTTAAACTGCAACCGATTTGTACATATATTTGAAAACTACATGTTTGGTCTCAGTCTAAGTTTTCATACGAAGCGCAGAATACCAATTACGTGATGACCCCGATATAACATGCACTGAAAGTAAAGTCAGTGCGTTGGATCACTAAGCCAACAGCCTACTCAGACCAAAATCGCATTTAAAAACAAATTGAAAAGGGAGGAGGATGAACTCGATTTATAGGACATCAGACGAAAATTATTACTGCTTGGAAAGCGCCAGACCTGGAAGCGTAGTGCACAAACTCGTGTCCTCCCGAACAGTTCATCACACCTGACAAGCTGGCGGTCAAATTAATGCTTTTACCGGAGTAGAAGGCGGCAATTTTCGACATCGGTAGACCAGCCCCTTGTACACAACGAAGTACGCTCGATGTAGAGCTTCATTATCGGGAAAGACCGTATTGATCGCACCGTATAAACTTCCGGCACCATAGAGGACACTCGAATAATTAATCGACGCATTATGTCATATATTACAAAATTCCTTCGATCACGCAACAATCGATGACAATAGAACCATATTCATAATTTTATTAGTCGAGTAAAAATCGTACAAAAAAGAACCAATAGGCATTTTATTTTCATAAAAGGTATTTATTAAAATGTGCAACACGAGGGACTTCTGGCGAAAAACTCCAAATCATTTCATTGGAGTAGAAAAAATCATTGCTACTATTAGTTTCGGAGTCCACAAATATCTCAAAACCATCTCCATGGAGAAGTGTTCACAAGTGCGTAAAAAATGTAGAATTAAGATAACAAATACAATGAATTACTCGACATGCCCGAAATATTAACATACATAACAGCGGAGCAGAACATCCTCTCCCTTGCGCAGACGGCGTCATAAAATAACTTGATTAATGTATACATTAAATATTGATGGACGGATAAAAAACGACTTACCTTCATCGACGGGAGGTGGAGGAGGTGGTCTTTGTGGAGGAGGAGGATAAGGGGAAGTTTCCTTGGGCTTGATTGGAGAAAATCCACCCGAGTCGGGGGATTCTTTAGCAGCGAGCGGCTGACTGTAATTGCTCTCGACGATGTAGACATCCTTCCTTCGAGTCGCGCTACGAATCGTAGCGTTCGAAGCGCTGGATTCTGACGAAGAGGATTTGAGCTTGGCATTTTTAAGAGCGGGCTGATCAGTGCTCTGAACAGGATAACTTTTGTCACTCCCGCTCCTGGACCACGTGCTGCTACTGTTACTGTGGTTTCGAATCGGCCGAGCGCTTTCAAGTACGGTCTCATCTTTGTACCCTTGACTAGGATAATTTCCCAGGTCATTTCTGGGATCAGGAATTACTGCACCACTGCTACTCGCATTGTGCACAGCAGGAGTACCACTGATCTGATGTTGAGCGCGAGTCGCAATATCTTTGTTCATTTGCTGGACAAGGAAGTTACGAACACTCGCCTGTATTTCTGATCTCGACGGAGAATGCTTCGGGGAGTTGTAAGTGTTATAGGTAGAAGAAGCAACAGGCCCTTGCTGCTGGAGAGAGTGATGATTTCCGACCTGGCCGTGTCTGACATCCCTTGTCTTTTCATGTCTGTAGCGGGATGAAGACTGATGAGGCCGCACTGATGTGTGGTAGGCATTGGAATGGTACTGGCCCTGTTGACTAGAGTACCCCGTAGGATTATGAACAGGGCTACTGTGTTGAGAGTGATATGCTGGAGAGGGAACAGTAAATTGGGCTGAACCGGAGCGATGAAGCGCATTATGATGGCTGGAGCTGTGGCGTAAAGTGCCGTGATGAGATACGAGGTTTTGCCTCAAAGGGCTATGATAGGGACTGTTGTACGTCGAGGCTTGGTGATGAGGTGCCGTATAATTAGCATGACTAGGAGACTGTGAGGGTACAGGGGGAAGTGGACTCTGAGGAGGCGGAGGGATAGTAGGGGGCTGAGGCTGAGAGTGGTGATGGGGCAACGACTGATGAGGTCGTGGTGTTGGTGGAAGGGGAGCATTGTACTGTGCCGGGCTCTGAGAAGGAATTGGTGGAAGTGGACTATTAGGAGAGAAATGAGGGCTATTTCTACCTGGGGCACCTGCCACAGAGTGAGCGGGGGAATGGATAGGACTCTGGAATGGGGAATGGTATGGGCTGAAGTGATTTTGAAACTTTGAATGCTGATTTGACCGATGCGCAGTCTTTTGATGCTGGTTGTGGGACGCACCCGGCGGACTTCTTATGACACCGGCCGAGGGTTGCTGGTGGATGGGACTGCAGGGATGGTGTGGAGGTAGAGGAGGCGGCGTTTGAGAGAACGATCCACAAAACGAGCCTGACACGGACCCTGAAACAGATCCTGGAGTGTGCGGTCTGGAAGACGGAGACATTGGTCGTGACATAGAACTGAGAGAGCTGGCGGCTCCGCCAGGAGTGTGAGGCCGAGAACCAGCCCTAGAGTCTGTCCTCAGATCGTACCGTGACCCAGACGAGATGGAGGAGCCCGTGGTGCTGTAGAAAGGCTGCACAATTGCGTGGACAACTTTAGCGGCCGAGCCATCTTGGCTTGAAGAGCACGACATGTGCGTCCAGTAGGGGCATGATTCGCCTTCATCGATCGTTTCCGGATAAACTTGGCCTCCTTGAATGGAGGCCTGAAACTGAAGGGGAGAGCTTTTTGATGGTCCTGCACCAGATGAAGAAGGGTGACTCCCGCCGCGCGACTTGTGATCTTTTGACTTCGAATCTTTCTTGCCATGTTGACTGTTTTTGTTTCCCCAGTGAAATATTTTGCTACAGAACATAGGCATATTCAGTCACTAGGTAATAGGTACCTGCTAATTTAGCTTGACAAAACATAGCACACGAGTATTGAAAGATGCAGAGTATAGGCTTTACACTGTTAAGATATGTCCAAATTTACGATTCGCTTCATCACAAATTCTGAGAACGAAATGAGAAGGTCGTAACACAGTGCTAAAGAGAGCTCGTCACAGCGAAAACACATTATGCCGTTGCCACCAGTGTACTACAAAAAAACACTAATACACTTCTTTCACTCTAGGAAATTATTCAGCAGGTTCAATACGCTCCAATGCATTTCTTTGAACGGAATTACAGCGATAACAAACGTTCAAGGCAGAATACGATGAGCTTTCCATAAAAGGAAGAACCAATTCTGACGAAGCCTCGATTTGCTCAACGTACAAACGTCGGGCTAATCGTGGACAATGATTACCTCATAAATATATTAAACTATTTCATCAGATTAAATCCATACTACGGTTTAATATTCGTAACAAATAGCAGCGGTATTGAATTAACTAAGTTATATCGTGGATACGATATCGTACTTTGTATGCGCATAGAAAACGTGATGTAAGTTTCTCAATGAAGTTTCATAGTTTCAAAGTATAAATTGTATTATTGGGTAATGTATTTGATAACGGTTGTTTTCACTAAATGCAAAAAGTAAAAAATGTACTCCTAGTTCCACATAGCTATTCGATCATACGTAAAATATTGAAAAGCTACACGTAAGTACTGACTACTAAAACCATGAACTTCAAAATAATTCGAGCTTAGACTAACAAAAAACGATTTGAAAATCCAAGCAGAATATGAAGGCTAGAAAAAGTGAACTCTCCACAGGCCCACGTTTGTTAATCAGCAAATTTCCCCAGACGACACCAACTTTACTATTCAGTCTCACAGAGGCAGAACTGCGCGAAAAGTTCTAAAAGCTTTTAATTATTCCCTGAAAAAAGGAAAAGAAGAAGATCGTCAGAATACGAATACATGAAAATACGACGAAAAAGTCTGACGAATAAACTGCATCATTTTAGACTGCAATACAAACCTAGTACATTTCGCGTGTCAAATAAAAAGAGGTATCATAGCAAAAAAGCCTCATTAATCTATAACCAGAAAATCTAAATAGCAAATAACTTTTGTTGCTGCATTTTAAAACGCAAACTAAATATGAAAACGGTAAGACATGAACTTCAAATCAATGCGAAACTCGTGATAATTGCACGAGATGTATAAGAGACGCGACCTTTTTTAACGCTAACAACGATGTAGGCAAAGTTCTTACACGAAAACACAACGCTGCTACAACGCCGGTATACCTCTGATCGAACTTTTAATGTTCCAAATATATTCGAAACTTGATGTTGTTCTCAGCAGCCTTCCAGCTGAGAAAATTTTGTGCAGAATAATGCGAAGGAAAAGTTGAGTCGAAATTCAGGTGATCCTGCAGTATCTAGTAAAAGGAATAAAACTGTGCGCGAGTCAAAATGACTACCTATTTTATCTATAATATATTTACATAATAGTCACGACCTTTTACATCCACCAAGTTTTGACAATACTAGAAAATGTCAAAATAGTGGAGATAGTATAATTTTGTTAATAAAAATAATATGGCGAAATATAAACTGTTTTAGAAGAAAGAATTATTATTACGATTAATAATAGTTTAAAGCTCCTTAGCTATATCTAATGTGATCTCCGAAGAGTGAAGAGAAAGAACCATTTCGAAAGGGCTCCAGAAAACGGGACGGGAAATCGACACACAATTAAAGTGTGTTCCCGCACAGGATCCACCCGCGCAATAGAAACGACAAGTTAAGAACGAAGAGGAAAAACCGACTAGGATGAGATGGTAAAAAACTGAAAATTTAAAGCATACTGGGCACGAAAGATAGAGGTCCGAAGGCTCATAGAAAGATGCAGCAGAGGTAGCCTAACACTGCCCTCTTGGCCCTCATGAAATCGTCAGTTCCCAACGCATGCGAGAGACAAGCCTACCTCGACTGCCCATCTGCCCCCCCCCCTCCCTGAGCAGGGGAGCTTTGACTGAAGTGAGTGTAAGTTACAATAATGAGGACAAATAGTATTTACTCGCATTATTCAACCTATGAACTACGGACGGCAAGAACAAACAAACTCGAAGCGCAAATGTTGAAAAACCGGACATCTTAATTCAATGTTTACACTGATTTAAATTACTAACACGTGAAGTACTCATGAGAATTTATCTTATTGAATTCATTGGATGTCGCGTGCGGATAGTCCAGATGTACTTGCATTGCATATTCGTAGCATGAGGAAGCACGTATGGGCCTGCGGCTGTACCATGACTGATTTTGGAGGACAAACTCATTCAAATCAATGTGGTGTTCAACCCAGTAGTAACACGACATACAAGTTCGAAAATGAAGACATATTCAGTTTCCAGATAGCCCTAAAGATTTTCATTCATGCATGCACACATCAATGGAAACATGAATGAAATTCAACTCGAATAACACTCTTCGAGTACGCGAATGTCCTTAATAAATTAACCGAACACGAGAGTCGTTAAATAATCGCGTTTTGCGTGCTTGCACACCACGAGGAAGACGAAACGGCTGTTCGTTACGCTACAGCCATTGCACTAGAAGCCCCGGCAGTGTAATTAAGACGATCAATCGCGTGAAAACAAGACGACGGTCTCAGAGAACGTACGATCCTAATTCACTGAATGAAGACAAGAATTGGTTTATACAATCAAACTTCGACAAATATTTGCACGTCCTACTTGAAATGGCGAATTACAGAGTCAATCTCCGTTTCGTTAAAACAGTTCCCAAAACACATTCAACCCGTGACACATCTTCGACGAGTTTTTCTACCCACAAGGATGTCAGAATATTCTCATTACTCCATTTTCGTATCTGTACAGCCACGTGCATAACAGCGGCAAATTTTGCCAGTAGATTAGTTTTGTTCATGTTCAATGTCTTGACTCTACGTGAGTAGAGAATAATTGAGTTGACTTTCACAAATGTGAGGTTAAGTAGAAACTGGAGTGATGGAACTGCGCAGTCAGGCGACTGCTCCTTGGTTGTCAGGACCTTCAGGCTGTGATGCTGCCATTATGAACAACATTGAGAGGAGGTAATCTCAAAAACTAGTTTATCGGCACACAAATCTGAAATAAAACTGACAATGAGAGTATCTTTGCTACTGGCTAGGTGCTCAATCGATCTACACCTTCTCAAGCCCACAATGTTTGAGCATATGTTCCTGACATGTGCTGAACTTCAAGGTTGTACAAACTTGCCTGGAAACAAGTGTGGTTTGCACATGCGGTTGATCTTTATCGCAAGGCAACACGATAACTAAAAAATTATCACGTCGAAAAATATACAAGAAAACTGATAATTAAAATACAAAATAGATCAATATATCATTTCCAGACATATGTTACTAGTAAAAAATTTCACAGTTCCTAGTTCCTTTACCTCACGACTCAAGAATGTTTGACTAAATGTATTCACGGTTAAGAAACTTTAGACGTAATAGCCAGACGAGCATTGAGACTGACGGTAGTGAGTCCTACATGTGAGTGGAGACTGGTTTGCTGTGATGAATTTTCTTAAAAAATATGGCTAGGTTGGATACGAGTCGACGAAACATAACGCTAATATAAAGTTGACATCTTGACCTCACAAGCGCGTAAACCGAGAAGCCGTACTTTCAGCAAACAATATCCAGGAGGTACATCTCACATTGTGCATCTATGAGAAGCTGTAATTTCAGCAAGCAATATACAATAACGTGGGTGGTAAGCCGTACCTTTTATAAGTAACATTCAACCTAAGAACTTCAACATCTCGCATCTTATATCTATTCATCAAGTGCAGGAGAAGATGTAGGGGTGCAATATAACTAATAATCAACATACCATCGAAGTCCAATAAAAAAAGAGGCTTCCTTATTCCTACGGTGTGCAGTTGCACAGAGACGTTCAGAACACTGAGGAGTTGGTCAGGGCGCTAAGACGCGTGTCTGCCAGCACAGCGGGAGACGACCGATGGTGGGCAGCATGAAGCTGATCCGTCTAGCGTTACTGGGGCGCTAATTGAACTGGCAAGACAGTAGCTCATTTTCTGTCACTTGGTAAAAATGTTCCTTCATGCAAGTGTTATCTGTGCTTAAAAGCTTAGGTAATAAACTGTCATGAAATTACTTCAATGAAAGTTTAAGCTTATGTCATCTCAGGACTTTCAAAGTGTTCTTTAGATCAATGAAGGTAAATATATACACAAAATAAATTAAGTGAACGGTCTTTTACAACCGGGAAATGTGTTTTACTCGCAATACTTCCTAGGAGTGACACCGTTAACTTGTCAAGCTTCACATTTTCCCCACAATTTCAAATTTACATCTTCCTCATAACAAGTTCCCTAGGAAATGAACGTTACCAGGTAAATAGAAAAGGCACACGATTGTGTGCACGAATGAAGTACGATTGAACGCATGGAAGGCACGAGGGAAAAAACAAGCCATGTGATTCAAGGATAATTCATTACTTTGGATCTCAAAGAACAGCACTAATAAACAAACCAATTTTACATCCTCAGCAGCTTGAGATACGTTCATATGCACTCTAAAACGAAACAAAATTGAATCAGTCATAGATTGCTTTGGAATATAATAGTTTACAATCGTTGCATTTTAAATCCAAGTTTGAGACAAAATGTGATAAATTGAAACATTACGAGCAATTTTCAAGTAAATAAGATCAGACGACAATAATGCTCAAGTTAACAATATAGACACTGATATCAAAGTGAAAATATTTAATGCAAAAAAACGTAACTATCTTAGGACATTAAGATTTGAAACACAAGAGCAAAATATCTTCAACTCAATGATGGAAAAATACGATAAATGTGGGACAACTCAACTGCGACGAGTAGAAGAAGAGTAGACGAGGGAAATGAGCAGATAGCACATTGAGGGAAAATTGCTTTATTTCTTAAGCTGTTGTAGTCTGGCCTTTGATTATGGGCACCATTCTCGCAAATGGGCCACTCAGTCACGCAATCGGAAATCGATGGATTCATCCGCGCGTGTGGTAAAACGTTCAAAATTTTGGCTTCACCGAGCGCGAAGAGCTCGAAGGTTTGAGTTCCATGATGGTAGAGGACCATGACTGAAGCACAGTACTGTGCTGTGCTTAAGATACTCGTAATTTGTAAATGAAATTTTTGCATGCGTTCATGAAAATATTCTCAACAAAATCATAATTCCAGAAAAGACTGGGAATTGATATACAAAACAAATAGGAATGAAAAAATTTAAATTATTAATGGCGAGTTCACCAGTAATAACGAATAAACATCTGATGCCAACATCAATAAAATAAAAAATCACAAGCACAATAACGAAACCAATATAAGAGAAGAGAAAAAAACGTCTTCGAATCGAAGTCGTAGAACAGATTTTTTGCGTCTCAACATACAATCGTAAGATTGAAAAGAGTACAGAACCTTAATACTTGAAATGAAGCGTGGTTCAGAGTGTAGTCAATATTCCAACGAGATGTTTTGACGAATAACAGCATTCCTAAGTTATTTTATTGAATCAGCCTGGTAGTACTTGCGACCGTAAACAAAAACTTTATTGCACTAAATTCGATCGTATTTCATTCTTCCGTGAAAGCTTCGCAAATTTATGAGGAGTTCTGGCCATTTTTCAGGAACACTCGTATAGTTGGAGATTTACGGCAGCGTCTGGCAGTACAGGACAGGCGCTGGAAAAAGCGTCGTAATTGCATGCAGGGACAACAGGTTGCAGAAACACCAATAAATCCTTAGTCTCCGCAACCAGAGGATCCTCGAGCAAATGAAAGCAATAGGAACTATGCACATAAATCTACATTCGTCAATTTTTAATCAGCAATTGATTTATACAATTGATCTACCAAGCCACAGGATCTCGCCAATTTCTGCCCAGCTGGGTCGTTTATTTAGCCAAGCATGACGCCCTAATCATTAGAATAAGAATAATTTTTCACGTACAGATAAGCAGCAACTAGGGCTTTAATAAGTGGATGAATTAGACCTTGAAACGAAACAATTTTTAGTTTACGAATGACAAACGTTTAGTTAGGATGCGGTAATATTATCGTGCATTGAATATGCCCACGAGAGTCGCTATCAGCCAAACTGGCAGCGTGAAGCCATCACTGACGCTCCGACGTATCGAGTGTCAACAGAGCAAGAAAAAGTTCAAACCTGAATCGCTGGGAGGACAAAAAGTGAGAATGGGACGGGCGAGGGGGAGTTCAGTGGAATGGTTTCCCTTGGAATGGGACATTTAATTAAAGACAGGAGCACCAGGAAAGGGGTCGCCTCAATTTATTGACACCAATTCGGAGACGGTCGAAGCTGATAGGCAGACACCGTCCGGCATGGTAGAAAACTTTTGAATTTCTAAACCGAAGGCAGAGGACAAGTTCCGAATACTTCAAGCTAAAGTTTAAATTGAAAGTGAATGGCGGAAAGTAATTATGAACAACACAGTCGAGCGAGTCACTTTTCTGTGCAGAGCTGCAGCGAGAAAATTCATCATTTTAGTGCCGGAACAGCCCAATAGAAAAATGAACGATATATTCGACTTGAAGCTTAACACATCCACGTTATGAATCTACAAGTAAATATTAGAATAAAGGTTTTTCTTTATCGTGGTACAAACAAAATCCAATTTCTAATTCAAACCATGCAACTACATGGTTGGGAACTCTTATGTTGAAATCAGAAATACAATAATCAAATTTTCTACAGCAAAGCGAATTCGTCGAGGAGTAGCTTTATCGAGGAGATTCATAGCTGAAATTCTGTCAAAACATATACGATGAGCAACGCCAACAAGATTGAGTTGAGTAGGTGAAGTTAAGCCCAGTAAAAATAATACATTTTTCATCACAACATTAAAAATCAATTTGCACAGCAACATAATCCAGCGTCGTTATAGTCCTCCGAATGCGAGATCGTTTCAGCGACGGCGAGATCACGGAAGGCCCCCGCAAACATATGGACAGGAGAATGCAGGCAGCATTGAAATAGCAATTCCGTCAGATTAGCCTCGCTATACGTTCGCTCAAGACCCATTTTAAAACGCTCTAAGCATAATTCAGCTCAGTACGATTGCTTCAGGGAAGATTCTAAATAGATTTATATCAGCTCCAGAACTCAGGGGAGCGAGAAATCAGAATTAGGAAAAGAAAGTGAGTCCTTAAAGAAAGCTTGACATACTGTAGTCCTCCATTAGACTATTGCTGAGACTAGCCGAAGCCATTTATTTTTCTCAATTGACGTTTCAAGAATGTGACGTCCTTTTCATGCGAAAGCAACGCAGACAGGAATTAAATTAAGCAATATTGACACAAGATGAAAATTTTAAGTTTTAAGCTGTCACATCAGTGAACTTGTACTCTCAATACTCTAAATAATATCCATGCCTAGAAGCTGAACAGTCGTATAATTTATTTTTGGTATCTTACTCTTACGTGTCGCTCAAAATATATTCAGGTGTGACTTATCAGGTACTGGTTGTGCTTTCTTTACAACATAGGTATACCTTCAGTCAGAATTAGTTATAATGCAGTTACTTCATGATATACAGTAATCTAAATCATCTTTACGATTGATGTTATTAGCTCAGAGCATAATGATAAAGGGAAACCAAAAACCAGAAGTCTATCATAGCTCTTAGCGCCTCAGAAGGACTTCATTCGCTATTAAAAATTAGTGCAGTTGAGCGTGAGACTTCAGGCAGTTCTTCGCAGCGATGGTAGTTCTCTGTCGTATTTTGTCAGTTTAACGTAGATTATCTCTATGAGCGAGAATTTGGCCATTGGCCGCTTGCAGATCTTGGCAGTGACTGCCTCCGGTAGCAACATTCGTCCCTAAAGTAAACTTACCACAGCGGGGCAGTAAAATCCGTGAAAAACGTCAAGAAACTGCAAAAAAAAAAGCGGCGATTTTTAATAGGGCTCTGGTCTCCAGCAGCCCCAGTACTGCAAAGCTAATTACATGACTCCTAATTTCAGAGTAACAACTTTCAAAACATTAGACATTTAACATAACAGAAACTTTAAGATGCTTTGAGTACAAAAAAGCACATGCGCTATCGCCGCTTGTAAAAATGCTACATAACTTAATGGCTGTACAAAGCTCTACCAGAAAAAGAGAAAGCGGATATTTTCGCAAAACATTTGATTTCCGAAGTATTCATTGGAAAATGACGCAGCGGGTAGATGAGAACATAACAGAAGCAGTAAACGTTATCTCGGCTGGTAGAAATAGTTAAGATAGCAGCGCTTCAGTAAGTCGGGCTAAGTTGCACCTTAATAAAAAGGACCATTTAGTGCGTACTTTAGAGATTGGGGAATCTACGCACAAGGTGAGACCCACGCAACAAACCCTGCAGCTACAAACAGCAAGTAAAGGATAAAAAAAAACAGAAAAGTGATAGGGAAGAAGGTGTAAAAATTGAAAGAAGTAAAATGGGCACGAAAGGTACAAGTCCCCTAAAGCCTATCTACGGTTTAAGTAACCGACAGTGCCCCTCTGGGGCCGCCAGTTCCTATAGCGTACGGTTAACGAACCTAAATAACCTAGCCTTACCGTATACCAAAGCCTATGCACCCTGAGGCGTTACCCGGCTGGACAAACAGCATCAACATTATTCGAGTACGAAAAGAAACATTATGCTCACATCTGAATCAACATTGCGGCCGAAAATTTAATAAAATATGACAGCATACAGAGCTTTTAACCAATATTTTCCCCTCTCTTGCTCTCCCATGCTTTCAATACGACTCTTTAAAACACACATACATACTGGAGTTAATCATTTTTTGATACCATTTTTATATTTTTCCTCCGTCCACTTCTACACCCTTCAGAGAAAAATACCATCATCGACTGTGAGCAAAAAGGGGAGGACTTCAAGAAATACTTTCAGCATGCAAGGGATGGGCGGCAGACAGCCTCCAGCCAGTCGCCTCAGACGCGGGGCTGGCGCCGGCCGATGCCTGGGTTTTTGAGTCACCAGCAGAGTGGGGACAAACTCTCTTCCATCTTGGAGGAAGACAGCTCAACAGTTCCACTAAATCTCCTCCAATATCAAAAATGCTGTGGCTGACTGACTGAAGGTCAGTAAAAAGATCCACTAATATGTTACCATGCTAAATGAACATCAAAATAATGACGTATTGACACATTTGGTATAAGAAACGGTGATATTTTTTTGAATGTTTTCGGCGAGGTGTCATGTAGGTGACATCAACATGTTTCGTACAATTTGAACTTTTGGTCTTGGGACCAATGTCTTGTCATTTCAAAAGAAGGATTACAAGTGAAAAATTTTGAACAAAAAACTCGAAGAATCATGTAGGAGTGAGCAAATGAAAGTAAGAAGTAATAGACAAGGACGTCCATCCTACCGAATTTTGTCATAAATGCGAAAAAGTTTCCCTACCAATATCTACCGAAGAAATCTCATTCCACATATTGTGGAAAACAATACTTAATTTACATTCAAACGTGAGCTCTCGCGCATATAATCGAGTTCCAAGAAGCCCGAAGCGACTCTTCTGGCATCAGCTGCAGCATTCCAAGAACTGCTATGGAGCTGCGCCAGTGAACACCAGAAGCACTAAAAAAAGAGTTCTTGTATAATAAGCAAAAAAAAACAAAGTTCAAGTCCATATCTTAGCAGGATATAATGAAAAAAATAAGTAATGGCAGGCACGAGAGAAGATCGCGAGAACTAGTAAGTAAAAAATAAAATAAAATTGAATCAAAGATGTTTTTTCCCCAAGGGAAAGACCCCTTGCCAGGAAGATATCGCAAATGCAATTTATTTGATACTAATCAAAACGAAAATCTTGGGAACGCCTACTCGCATTCACTTAGTAGCGAAGTAACTAATAATCAAAAGTGGAAAATTTCCGATGAAACGTGAGATATGGAAAATAAAGTAGCACGACTCACACTTGCCGTTTCGCAATGCCAGACGGTTACACGGGACAATTTCCATCGGGTGTCATCAATATGGCGTAAGTTGTCTGCCCGTAGGAGTACGGAAGGCAATCCACCGGAAGAGCAAAGTGTTCCGAGCGCCATTATGCAAATGGGAGCCCGTAGAAGAGGGAGCAAGAGTATATGGATCATGTCGAGCGCAGTGCACCGAGGAAATGTGTTTTGCCGCTTCGCCAGATTAGGCACATTTGGACTGTTTTTAAGCGACCAACGCTTGGCAGTTTCTTTGTGCTATGACGTTTGCCCACAACCCCTGGAAGGCCGATCTAAGATCTTGAAAGTCATTCACAGAGAATCTACGGACTCGCAGCAACCCTTACTTCGATAATCTTATGTGAGTTAAGAAGAGCACACAACATTGGTGTGCATTTCTTTCTTTTGATACAGACAAAATAGCTAATACACTTGTGGACAATTCGTGAGTCATGTTTCCATTTGAGCGCTGCACTGAATGCCCCAATGCAACAAAAGCCAAGAGTTTCTTATGAATAAAAAAATTCTCGAATTAGCAGTATTTTTCTCACAGAGTGTCCTTGGAATAAGAATAGCCCGCAGAGTATCAACCAACTCGTATAGAATTCGCGGATCTAAAAGTTGATGTAGCACTCGTTCAAACGAGTCTCGAGCGCAAGAAGTGGTCTGGTGCCCGGACAAGATTCCACGAATCTAGAATCAGGGTTTGTCATGGTTTCAGTGGGAGCATTCGCGTGAGTTCATTTCATGATTGGTGTTCTTTTACAAGAAGAAGAGTTCCACCTCGGTTTCGAAAGACGCATAGGCCTAGAGAACCAAGAACAAGTAAAAGTATTTATAAGTGAAAGAAGAGCCCCGTGCTTGTCAGTTTTTGTAACTTGCATATACAGTTTGTACATGAAGAATTTCAATTTAAACTGCCTCATTTTTTAAGAATTACTTTATTACATTCTCTTACTGGTTACCAATGTAACACTGATAAGAAAATAAGAGAATTATCCAGCGACTTCATAGCAACACTAAAATCATAACAAAAATTAAATAGGCATTCTAGCATTGAAATTTCAACTCGACCGTAATGGTGTCAGACGCTTCGTTTCTCATGGGTCAGCCATGGAAACGCACCAGGAGCAAGGTTGAAATCACGAACAGGACCTAACAGCGAGAAAGCCGAATCCAAAACTTGACCGTAGAGCCAGAGAAAAGAAAACGACTGAATTTGGGGCTTAAATGAGGTAAATAAGAGTCGGTGAAACCAGTTCAGATAGACACGTCCCACACTACATAGCAGACTTCAAAAGGAACCATTTTTAGCATCAAACATGAGAAACGGGTGCAGTGTGAGGACAGGAAACGTCAGAAGTCAATATAAAGGAATTTACAATGTCCCAATCGAACTAATTTCCGCACTGAAACAAATCAAGGGGTAAATTTGGCATCCAGCCAAGGTAATTATAATTATTCAATATTAAGTTTTACCATTAGGAAAGGAAAACAATCAAGTTGTCAGGAACATGGCAACTTGAGAAAAAAACATCTTCGGCTACCGAATGAAGTAGCACAATTCGGACCCAAGACGTCTAACACTTATCACGCAGATCATAAGTCGTACAATTTAATGAGATTGGACAGTATTCTTCCAATATTCTTCCAACGATACTTCTCCTGTTTGCACAGTACTTCTTAATTTTTCAGATTTTCACACGCAATACTAGAATTTTAAATATAATATTTTTTGAAGGAACAGCAGAGCTAATGACAACGTTTGAATCATGAATAAGATTCCTGCTTATTTTGGCGAGCTTCATCTTATGCCTAAAGCGGAGGTACACAGCTGGATCGTATCTTTCGTTCACTCTAATGCAGTCCCCACGCGTTGCACCCCTGGTTCTCCCTTTGACGAGGCACTCGCCGAGGGGGGTTGCTGCGACAGCAAATCTTTCACTAATTTACACCGGCAGCATAAGATTGCCCGGAGAGCGGCAACCAACACACCGAGTTTATTGATTTCAAAGTTGATTCAAAAAAGCCAAAAAAAGCCAGAAACGAACTAGCTGTGTTCTAAAATTTTTTGTCTGGTGAGGTAACAAAGCTTTTTATTCTCTGAACATATTTCATTTCCTGTCGTATTTCCTCATAATTACAAAGTTTTGAGAAAATTAAACATTCCCAAGATGATTTCAACTGGGGATTGCTAATCACACGTGAACAAAATAAGAGCTACTTCTGGACCTACTCTAAATCCAGTTTTCCAACGGAACGTACTGATTAAAACAATTCCACAAATTAAATAAATTCAAACAAAAAATTACTATTACGAGTACATAACAACGAACAGATAACCGAAAGAGTAACAAGACATTTCCAAAACGCATTTAAACTGAAAAAGAGACGACAATTTAATTAAGTTACATTGTTTATACTCATACTCGTACATTTCAGAAATTGTAAGTAATAGGAAATCACGACTCCCGGAGATTCTGCATCCAATGGTTTCAGCAATGGATGAGGTCATACCTATCGCCCAACTGCACGACAGTAGCAGCGCTATGGGACTATGCGGCGGCTTAAAGGAAACATTGAATTTCAAATGAGGCCTGCTTAGCGACAACACCCATTCGTGTGAAGACTGCGTAACAAAAATTGAAATCAGAAACTTCCAACATCCACTTCAATGAATCAACATCAACAAACCACTATTTCACTTACGTTTACTATAAGCCTAATGTATGCGACTAGTTATCGTTTAATTTAACGTATGAAACTAGTCTACCCTTCAGCACACAAGAAGGTGAGTCTGTGTTGAGGAAGGACCTGCCTAAATCAACCAAGACCGTAACATTCAAAAAATCAGATGGTATAAATTGAACTCAGAAAAGTAATACTATAGAAAAGATGTAGTTGGCATACCTAGAGGTACAAACGTGCTTATGCAAGAACAAATTCCGCTGAACAAGTGCTCTGGTACTTTCCTGTATGCGCTGAAGCTTGATCAAATTTTGACGGAAAGCATAACAAATAGTTGTACAGTATATATGCAGTGTTCAAGCATCAAAGTTAGATGGACTTTATTGCTTGAGAAATTTTACGATTTTGGGACCATGTACCAGTACGCGGAAATTAAAATAGATTCTTCTTCATTTATTTCCGCTACGAAAGCTTTAGAACTGACTAACTTAAATCTGAAATATTATCGTAAACATAAAGCCTACTCAAAGTTCCCAAGGTCCCCAGGGGTCCTCACTTCTGTAAACAAGAATCGCTGATTTCTTCATCAAACTTAAACCTTCTGAACAGAAGCATCTGAGCTGCGTTGCAGGATAAGATTTCTGTTGTCATAACCAAGAATTTAAAAACCCCCTTGAAACGAACTAGCTGTCAAAATAGGACAAAGCGGTTATTCGTCACTAAAGTGAATCATTTTCAAAGCGTCTCTGGCAAGTTGAGGTAAAGTAAATTATAAACAATGCATTACAAAACATGTACTTTTCGTATTTCACGCGATTGTCCCATTGTATCTCTATTTCTAAAATTAAAATAAGAAAAAAACTTCTGAAAGCTCATTTCTGAAAACTCTGTAGTAGTTTTATAAGCTTGAGCAGTATATTCCCAACAATCTTTCATTCACGCTTTACATTATTGGAACTAATAGCAGACGACAATTAACATGAAATATGATAGAAAACATAATTTTTTCCTATCAATAGAAGTAAACACACACTGACTGACGGTACGAAGTAAAGAAATATCAGATTTCAACAGTACCTCAGGTTTCATAAGCAGTCTAGTGTCCTGAGTCGAAAAACAATTGAATTTCAAGTTACAGTGATCGGTGAGCAATATTATATGACTCCACCTTGTTTTGCATATCCGATTGATTGTTGGAACGACGCCCTTCGTAAAAAAAACATTCCAAACTCGACAATTTTCACGTCGCTGAATTTGATTAGCGAGGGAACCGCACCAAGCTATTCCATAACAAATTTGTGTGAACATTGAAATTTTACCTTCGTATTCAATTATACTCGCTCCAATTCCTGAAACCATTTGCGAGATTAATACGTTAAATTCCATGTCTCCTTTCTTATGTTAGAAATAAAAAGTTTTGACAGTTATGAGCGTTTGTCATATCAACTAAAACAGCCTAATAAATACGACATCAAACTAGCACCATGCAGAACACTTGAATATAATTATAGTTAGGTATAATTTAACTAAGTGCACAGTAAGTAGACGCTCGTCGAAAGTTAATCCATGATTCAAAAGATGAAGGAGACTCGTACGAATATTTCTATAAATCAAAACCGAAGTTAGAAATAAACAGTTCACTTAGAGCATAGAAGTAGACCACTTCCGCAGTTTTCTCAGTACGGAATAACATAAGTTAACAGATAAGCTTACGCTCGCAGGGAGGAAACGAAAGTTTCCCAAATTCGGCCGGTGTCTCCTGCTCACGCAAGAAAGGTATTTGCAGCCTGCCAAGCCCGTCTTGATCTTGGCCTTATCTACGCTAGAGGGAAGCCTGGTCTTTCAGCGCCCAATATTTGACACTCAGCCATCTTGCTTATAAAGAGCAAGGGAAAACAGGGAAAGCTTGGACACGGCAGAGGTAGAGAATCATTTTCTACGGAGAAAGTATTTTATAAATTCTACGTGTGTAAAAGGATTTAGGGTAAATATTGAGCTTAAGTTTCAAAATTCTTACTGTCTGCTAATCAAAAGGGAGACTAAAATGTTGAAAGAAATTGAAAATTGCACGAGTTTCTATTTAGAGTGAAATATGAGAACCGGCTTTGTTATAACGTTTCAAGAAGATTTTCAAGCGACGGTTTCCCGTACCGTTTCATTTTTTTCGATGCTATATGTGCAGATACAAACAAATTCTTCTTCCACATTAAACTTTTTGGGAAATGAAAAGCAGGTATTCCTCTATATCCAACTGTACTACCGTAGTCATGGTAACAAACGGATGCAAAAAATGAGATAGGCTCGTCGAAAATAAGGAGTTCCACACCAAACACAGGGTGGAACTACTCTTGGTATCAGCGACAGAATTAAATGTTCCTCTTTGTGGGAACGAGAGCTAAAATTTTCGAATGAATAAAAATGAAATTCGACAACCTTTATCTATTTATCGCTCGATCAAATTCTCTTAGGGGTATTTTAAGACACGAACATAACATTTCTAAAACTGACCATCGCTGCTGATCGACGTAATTAAAAACTGAAGTTTACTTACATACATCACTTTTATTACGTTTTTATGTACTTCTACTAGATGAATGGGTAAACTGAAAATCTTGTTTACGGAAGGTACCATTCACAGGACAGGAATTATTTATACTATCGGATGATAATCAGAGTCGGGCATAACTCTACCTGTACACTACAATATTCACAGAACACTTGTAGCCCCTTCCGCATAAAAAAACAAAAGAATAAATTCACGCAAGAAAAAATAACATCACCCATTCAAACGTCAGCAGGAAACCCCATGATACAGCTTTCAGTGAATATTTGTCACAGGTCATTCAAATATACAACCTCTCTTCTTGAAATAATTAATAAATAATTTCTGCTCAGTCATATCAAATTTAAATATAGTGGGCGAGGAGTATTTATGCGGACAATAAATAAGTAGTCGTTATAAATGCGATCCAGAATCGCAATGTGGGTGCTGAAACTTTGATCGTTAACAGTCCTCGAACTTGGGACAGAGAAGTCAGTATGTTCAGATTCACCATTTTGTGTGCCAGTGTCATTTTAGCTAGGTCTACTCTTCAAGTATCGCTTAGGCTCTGCAAGTACCCAGGAAAATGTCAGCAGAAGGGCAACGTAAAGAGTCCATAGACACCGTCCGCCGACCATAATCTTGAAATGACAGGGACGCCGTACAAGGAGAAGATGATTTTCTTTAAATAGCATCAGTACTTTATAGTATATGCTATGAATTACACGAGATTTTGCATCGAAAAATATGCCATAACTGCTCGCGATGGTATGTTTAGGCGTGTGAAAACGTTCGACACTTTGTATTCTATTTAAAATCGTCAGTAAAACTTGGTCTTCCGATAATAAGGGCGTCAAGACACGAGCGTATTCGAGTTGAATGGACTCCACGAGAAGCAATGAAATTATTTGATTGATGTTAATAAACATGAACATACTGCAACGTCTTAAAACATACTAGTTGCCATCCAAATCTCCAGATTTTTCTTTTCTTCGCGCAACAAACGTGAGAATTCAGTTACAGTTTCCGCAGCAAGATGCAGCAGAAGTTTCCATAAAAAAATTTCACGAGAGGACAACTCGCCTCATTAA
This sequence comes from Orchestia grillus, assembly GCA_014899125.1. Classification (NCBI taxonomy): domain Eukaryota; kingdom Metazoa; phylum Arthropoda; class Malacostraca; order Amphipoda; family Talitridae; genus Orchestia; species Orchestia grillus. The sequence continues at coordinate 72,914 of VOMN01040789.1, forward strand.
GGAATTTATGGCAGGCTCGTATTGCGCCGAGGCAATAAATAAAAGCCGCGAGAGGGGAGCGCTTCGACATGGATGAGTGATAGTAAGGCACTCTGCAGGCACATGTGTGCACTGGCAAATTCCAACTGGTCGGCGCAGGGACCTTGAAGAAATATTATTCCAATGGAGAATTGGAGCCACGAGAAAAGTTACTTCCGCAAAGACGGAAAAACTAATGCATTTCGTAAATAATGTGGTTCGCATCGAAGAATCTGGTGAGGAAAAATTTGACAGGAGTGAAACAAAAATATAAATAAAAAGTGTCAATTTCGTAAAATTACTCGAGGGAAATTTTTGTTTCAAGATCTGGTAGTACAAAGACAGAATCCGAGTTTCCTGATGCATTCATATATCGTGTAAGCATTCCAGCACAGACCGAATTGTGAACGTTCACAGGTGACTAATCAGGTCCCTCCAATCCGTAAAGCATTCATGACATCAATCATGAAAAACTTATACCTCGTAAATGAAGTATTTTTAATAAATGGATACAATACTTTTTCAATTTCCTGCCACCAAGTATCAAGAAAGTTGGCTCAGAGGCGTCTCGAGCCTTGTTTCTTGATTCATGCGCAGTCCACTGGAACCGATGACAAATGTGTAATTCGGAGCGAGCTCAAGAATTTAGAATTATTTTGAATTTCCATGTTCATTTTGCCTCAAACTACGGAAGTCCTATTTCATGTTAATACAGTGTCCCGAAGATAGAAAATGAAGTATCAACTACTCGGTAGCAGAGAACGACTATTCGTTCAAGTTCCGCCGTCGATGAAGAAGTCTAAGACCAACAAATTTTCATTCTACAAAGTGACGGCGAGCTTCAGGTTTTTAAGGCCCAACGATCTATCTGGTCCTTTGCTGCGTTTTAGCCACATTTAGAAAGAGGATTCCCTCAGAGCGACTGACAACGAAATTGGCCTCACGAGATAAGGATGTTCAGGTTGAAGTATTTACCTGCACTCGTCAAGCTCGTTAGACTACAGCTGCTACGACACGAGAGTTGGAAGAGCGAACGCCTGTTTGGCTTCTTTCTGATGACATAAAAAGAAAAAACAAGAGCAGGTGTCTTTCCCTAATCACAAGCCTTGCACGAGGCACTGGAAAATTATGACTGTTCATTTCCATCACAGAATAAAAAGCTCCAGATGAAGAGCTTTAGTTGTTGCATTTGAAGCGGTAATCCACTTCATATCCAAAGAAGGGGGAATTAAGTATGAAATTTATACGATTGGTAACTAAAAGGTGAGAACTCTTACTATAAAGAATAATTCTTCAGCCTTTCTGAATTACAATGAATTCGTATTTTTTCACAGCTCACCATCTACATGAATGAAGCTTTAGCGACGGTGAGAACAGAGAATTTATTATGAAATCACCTACTTGACAAGTGTTGCAACGCTAGTCTTCATCGCTAGTCGTAAAAATGACAATTATTTCGCAAATTTATAGAAAACTAAGCCGAAAGTACGCTAAGGTAGAGTTTAACATTCTGGATTCAGCAATTATACAAGGAATTCGAAAATTAATGGTACGCACTTTAACAGTAAATAAAAAACAGCGTTTTTTACACGAATGAGCAAAAATGCATACATTCATCGTTTTCATTATATTAAAACTCAAGGTTGTAGCTCCAATGCACCGTTCAAAGGATGTGCGACTATATCAAGATCGTACTTTTCCCAACAGATGGATAGAAGGCCCTGCGCCATTGCCATGGCCAGCGAGGTCTCCAGATTTGACACCTTTGGACTTTCACCTCTGGGCCACGTGAAAAGTTTAATCAATGAAACTCGAGTGAAGGCAGAAATGGATCTTGTTGGCAGTAGAGCTGACGTTGCAGGAACCATTGTGGATGAACCACGAGTGCTTTATCGAGTTCAGGAATCGCTTCAGTGTAGGGAACAGATCTGGAGGGACGTAGTGGGTAGACATTTTGAATACTTTTTGTCATCCCAATTCCGCAAAAATATTCATGTAATCAAATGAAATTTCATCACCAACGACTCTGGGAACTGCCCTCAAAATAGTTAGGCAGACTCTACTCAACTTTGAAACTCGGTGTTTCGAAAACAATGTTTGGATTTTTACTGATGAAAACGTCGTTCTTTTGGGATTTTTACATCTGATGTTAAAGTTTGTACCATTAGTTTTCGAACACCGTGCATAGATGAAAAAACATGGCACCAGCACGGCGTGCATGTCGAGGTCGTTACGAAGGCGCCGTTCTGAGGCTCTGCCATCGATCGAACGCTTGCAGTCGCCCCTGTGAACTGCAAGTGTCCAAGTCTGCAAAATGACTTAAAGGAATGAATTCAACGTAGAGATATCTACGTAAATTAACATTTCACAGGGCAAAGAATGATTTTTTAGCACAGATATGAACGCAAATAGCCATTCAAATATGAATTTAGTGATTTGATCGGAAGCTTCATAACATAAGCAGAACGTTCATCGATCATATCCATAGGTAAAACAGTAAATAAAAATTTCAAAAACGGGAAAATAAGTTGAGAACAATCATTAATACTACAGAAATTCGCCAAATGAAACACATATAAACTCAACATACGAAAAAATCTTTCTTAGAGACTACGAAAGAATTCTCAAAAAAACATTGTTAAGCTCAATTTAACAATGGAAAGAGAGGTGGAAAATTATTTCTCGTGAACCAAATCGATATTTATTCACTTACGGTCTCTTCTGCCGATACCTTGGGCACACAATGACAGCCGAGGCTAAAATCGATGTAATCAATGAAGCAGTTAGAGCCCTTCTCTGGAAGCGATCAGGAATTAAAGCCCTGAGGTAAAAGGATAAATGAGGGATTTAGCGGCAAGGGGAGACTAATGAGGCCTAGCCTGGCGGGATAGGCCTATAGGCCGGAGCAAACAAAGCTACAAGTCAAAATAGAGGGAGATGAAGCCCGCTAGTGCAATAGAGATCTGTTTTGAGACTACAAAATAATATTGAACCATGAATACGACAGCATTAACTGAAGCTAAAACGGCAGTATCTTGACAACAATTCAAGATAGCGAAGCGCGCAGGTAAGCCCTCGAATTAAAATGGAATGGGGATCCAGAAGTAGTTTGCATTCAACAAGGAGACAAAAAAATTCAAGTGCTGGGACCATATTACACATGCTCAAAAAAAAAGGAATGCTTCATCATTTCCAGCTCAGAGGGGAAAAAATGAAGAAAAATATCTCGTAAAATTATTCTAGAAGTTGAGAGCTTAATTTAATGAGCACAAATGGTAATGGAGCAGCTGCTCGAGAGCCAGCTCAGGCCTGCTGTGGTCATTGGCTGTTGATGCGAGGGTGCGTGCAGACCACATAATTCAAGGTACCATGACGCTGGCGTTAATTTGTTACAAAATTTAGTGGCTTCAATTATTACCAAGTAAGTTCAAATTACAAAAACTGAATAATGAGTTTCAGATACAGTAAAGAAATTTTTGATTGGTAGAGTCATTTACACATATTTTCGCTTAAACCTAACGATGATTTCAAACGATACTTTTTAAGGTTTCCAAACAGTACCATTTATTGAACACTTTTATCGTGTATTTCGTATGATAATAACAAAACTATTCTAATTTTAGTAAGTACATCAGGTAAAATAAATTAATTTTGTAGAAATTTAAGGGCGCTCTCTGATGCACTGTTAACACAGGATTTAGAGGTTTTGCATACCAGCATCATGAACTCGTGAAGGTTGACTATGGAGCAAATAGTGAAGTGGAGGAGACAATTAGCTTCAATCTTTCAGTCTGAGCTGGAGGGAACGGATAAAAAGTCGATGAAATCAATGACAAAGTAGCATAGCTTGACCAAGCGCTGCTTCCACCATAAAACTGAGAAGAGGGGCAGTAGCACGCTTTATGGCAGGTTTTAGCACCTTCTTCTAAATAACACAACCGTGAGAACTTACACCGAAGGTAAACAAAACTGCCTGAAACAACCCAAGTGGGATCAGTAAACATAGTAAATAAATGTATCCCGATGAAGCAATCCTTACAGACAGACAATCAAGTTAGGGCGTTGGGACATCTAACGCGAAGGGACGGACGCCTGATTGAGACGCGTGTCAACTTGGGGAGTTGGGAGGCAATCTCAACACAGCGATTTTCTTCTAGCTCAGAGTTAACACTAGGAGGACGGATGGGTTAAAATGGCCTAATTCAAAATTTTAAATCAATAGCACCAGCTTCAATGAAATCCATTTCAAATGATCCAAGATCCGATTAAGTTGAATTATTAATTCGTTCAAAGCCGCCCCCATTCACATGATGTATGATCCGAAGAGAGCGCAGAGGTCTGACCATTCGTATAGGCTAGAGAACGGGGAAAGTACGCAAAATTTGTGTTCCCACACAGGATGTTCTGCGCATAGAAACAAAAGACCAATGAAGAAGAAGAAAAGACAAAGAAGATACAGCGAAAAAAGTGTGAAAATTGAGGGAATGAGAGTGGGCACTATAGATAGAAATTCCGAAGACCCATCTATAGCTGCGGTAATTTAACTGAACCCTTTGGGGACGCCAGTCCTTATAGCATACAATGGACAAATATAACTGACCTAACCCTATTACCTGTCAGATGCTGTCAGAGAGGTTGGATCAAGTCATCTTATTCCGATTCTAATTCATTTATTCTTCAAGAAAACATCAGTTATCTGAAGATATATCAATTTTGGCTACTTTGGTAATTTAAATGCATGGGCTATATTAACCTATTCACCTTTCTAAATCAGAGAATACTATTGATTAGTATCAGCTCGAGAGTACAATTAATTTGGCGAGAATGACACATAAAACAAGTAACTCAACACAGTGCTATGTGAGGTACGACTCGTGCGCAGTTCTATGACATGCATATGCATTTCACCGCTCGGCCATCGTACACATGCATTCTGCCGGTAGTCCTACCTCTACGTCGTACATTCGTACTTGTTTACGCACGAATTGATTTGTGTTTAAAATGTCGAGTCTCTGGGACATGAAATATGTGCTCTTGGCACGAAAATAGCTCACATACATTCCGAATGCCTGGAAATGAAAATTTTGAACGCAAATCATAGAGCACATGCAAATACATTCAAGATGTTTGGGCCTCCACGACCGGGCCACACTGGGGTGTCGCCGCTTACTAAATACGACACATATACCGGAGACTGGTTACCGAACTTTTACCAATATGATATATGTTATCGTTGCGACTAAACCGCAAAAATTACTGCACACTCTTCTGTCTTGACGAGCTCCTTCGATGCACTGAAAAGTACATCTCTTGTCTGGAAATTGCATGGTGTATCTTTCTTCAATTTACTGTGTTGTAGATCTCTCTTCTACGTACTGTACATATGCCGGAAGCTTTGAAAATAGGGTACCTCATTCACCAAGCAGTTTGCTGTACGTGCTAAAAAATGAACGAAAATTATCCCTGAATTTATCAGATAGTTATCATTCTTTTTGAGTGAAACTCTCGGATCGAGACAAGGCCTCATAAAATACGATAAACATGAAAAGCTTCTGCAATGAACACTTACTCATAAACGAGGCCGTTGTCGCTGTTGCTGAGATGTAACACTCTAAAGTTATAAATATTTCAAGAGAGAGAGAAAAGGAAGTAAATTGTATCGCGCTCCATATTTATATGTTGCTATTTTCGCATTTCAAGGGAAATTGTTGCTTCAAGGTATAATTATTTCTAATGAATTGACAGACACAATGCGCATGTGAATGAGACTTTTTAGCTGAGCAGACCCATCAAAACGTATCGCAAACAAAAATTCTGCTAAAATATTGGTTTTATAAATTCCTCGGCGAGTGCTTGCAGTTCAGTCATTACGAAACATTCCTGTTAACTCAGGAATGACTAAAGCAAAAAACAGTACATTCTTTGGGGAAAGAAACTGAGAATATTTTTGGACCTCTCTTGTCCACGAATGTCAGGTAACAGCAAGAGGCTGGGCAAAATACAGGAAACATAGAAAAGTCAAAACTGCAACGGTACCACTGTTCTGACGTCACGATGTTATCCTAATAAACAGAGAAAAATTTGCACTAGAGCGATATTCGATCCAGTCGAGATAACAGCCTCGATTAGAATGTTGGCTTAGGTAATGAAAAGAGACGTCAATAATGATAAGAAAAAATAACATTGAAGGTTCATTCCGAACTTTTGTTTTACGAAGACTAATGAGGTACCAAATTTTAAAATGACGAATTAAAATTAGAATGTTTACATAACATAATTAGTTCATATATGCATTAGCAAAATAATTTGAATTTATACTCAATGAATTTCGCAGGAAAAAAGTTTAATCTGAAAGTTCAACCCTAGATTCAACCTGAAAGATTTGTTTCAGCAAGAATTTCCAAGAATTGTGTGACCAGAAGTCCGCTAAAACTGCGTTGATGCGCTGCTAATCGGCCTTCGTATTTTCGGATTATGGTACACTCGAAACTCAAAATAAATGTTTGCAAATTCCATGCATGTTCGTACAACTCTCCCATCAAATATGAGCATGAGAATGTTCTACGAAGCCAGTACGTAAAGCATAGCTACCTCAGTTACTTTTTTTACTCATAACTAATTTTGTGAATAAAAACTTTTCACATACTTTGGAGAGTTTTCTGATTAAACCCTATTTTAAAGATAACGAAAAAAATTTGCAGTAAAGAATTCCTTAAAGTATCCGTAATTCATGCGAGTAACCTTCGTGGGGAAACTCCTCTACTATACTTCCTACTAAAGTATATTTTTCTTTCTTCAATTATTCACTAGCTGCCAAACATTTCATTGATCAATTCCTTCAAAAGAGGCCAGAGTTGCGAGAATCTCTTGGACTTTGTCCACTTTAATTACGACGCATCAGAGAGCGACAGCGTTGCAGTCGTGACACCGTGCCGATAAATTCAGCACCCTCCAGATAAAAACCACAGGAAAGTTCTTTTACTGGGGTGAACACTCATTTAATTTGGCGGGGACTCGGAGACACCCTCTTTTAGGTGCTTTTGGTAGGCTTTAGTGGGCAAAAATGCCTCGTAATAATATCATTTATGCAGCGTCAACTTTAAAGCAGTTCTAGACCAGCGCTAACGGCCAGTGATTACCGCAGAAGCGAGCTATGGGTAATAATGAGCATTATTAAATTTCTTTTAGAGGTCTCATGAGTGGGAGCCTAATTCGTGGTAGAGACTTTTAATCAGCAAGGAACGATCACGAGACGCTTCTCGAATACACTTTACTCCCATCAAAGTTGGGTCAAGTTCTTTTAAAATTGAAAGTGGTTCACCGTCCAACCTCAGGAAAACCCCTTGGCGACAGGCAAAATTTTACTTTGTAAAGTTATATACTTGTATCAAATTCAAGAATGAATACTCTTTGCACTCACTCAAATTTTAATGTTTAATTTCAACATTTGTTCTACAGTAAAATTCGGAATACTTCTGTTTTATTTTTACTCTTTCCCGAAAATAAATAACACTCAACTGCTTTTCATGAGACATCCCGTACTGTCAGCCTTCACTAGAAGGCAGGCCTCTACCAAAACCGATGAGAGTACACGTGTTGTTCCGATTCCAGCATCATTCACTAATTTTTGAGACGAAAAAACGAGCTGAATATTTCCTCAAACTTAACTCCCAATTATACGAGTAAAAAAACACTTCGCCCACCAATTTAAACGTTACGTTTTGCCTCGACTTTAAAAGGAAGCTGAGGAAAATAGTGAAAACGAAGAATTTTGAACCGTTAAGTAATTGCAATTCATCAAAGGGGAAGACGTATGAACGAACGCCAAATATATACACACAATACAGCACTGAGCAACATCAACAACGAGTTTTTGCGGGCACATGAATACAATGCTGCTACAGGGCGGACCTGGAGCGAATTGTAAAATTAAGGGCATTTCCAACGCAGTGAACAGTGAACCAAGGCATATGCAAAACCAAGCTGAAACATTATGCTAATATCTGACGAGAACAACTTCTCGATTGCTTATGCATGCGCATCAACTCTTGTACAAAACAGCAATGAAATCTACGCACAGAATCAGGTTTTTCGTGTAACGCTAAATAAAATTAAAATAAATTAGTTCAAATTTCTAATGGTGCAACAAGAAGCACATATGTCTGTAGATGCGTAAGAACATTGGTTCAACTCTCCGTTTTAGGACAAAGAGCTAAAAGTCTGTTACGGGTCTGTTACAAACAGGTAAGAAGTTTTAACAATATTTCAGACCGACCGTCATTGAAACGCACCAAATCCTCTTCAGCGTGTGCCACCATTGAGAGCCTAAAATCATTGATGCGAATTATACGGCAAAACCTTTTCCAAGGCACAAAAAACCTACAGGGAACATCAGCCGGCAATTTTGCTGGCGAAATCAAGGCGTGTCGGTTCGATGCCGTCGGAAATGTCGGAAAGCCAACCACGCACCCAGCAAGGGAAGAAACGAGGAAAAAATGAGGACTCCACCAGAGGAAATGCTCGGTTACTCACAGGTCCAGGTGCGGAGGCGTCAGCTAAAAAAGTAATATTCCCAATCCTTTCATGACCATGTACAGAACACAAGTCTTATCTGCGCTTTATTTCCTGGTACGTGTAAAGTTGCCAGGTTTCTCGCAGCGATTTTCAGCGTTGGTATTCGGCCATAAGTTATTGGACCAATGAGCTCTACAAATAACTGTACAATATACCCATCAATTATGCGATCTAAAATAAACCACATTCCGCATAAAAGTAGAGCACAGGCTTTAAATAAAATAACCAGCCAAATTATTTCAGATTTAATATTTAGAAGTTATGAAAATTGAAACAAAAAGTAGAAACACAACACAAGTTACAGGAACATAACAGAAAAGTCGTCGAAAGTAGCAGAGCGAAAAAATTCGTTCACGCTTTTACTCTCGTATGAACACGTCCACCAACTATCATCCGAAACATAAATCTAACTTCAACCAAACTGAAATGCGTCACAATAAGTAAGTAGTTCAGAGACATGTACTATCAGGAACTACCAATATTAAAATTATTCTAAGACCTGCTTGCTAAATGGGCTTCATTATGTCTAATTCGAATGCGACGATAAATTTCACTTAGATAAAAATGAGAACTCTAGGGGATATTTTTGGGTATCGGTGTTAGCAGCAACAGTTAGCAACAGAGCGTTGTGCTACACTATCGATAATATATTTATACACAGGGTGTCCCACAAAAAAGTACATCGGAGTTCGAATTGATAT